>JAWZSL010000117.1:93894-188712 GCA_034769285.1 Lutjanus argentimaculatus
ACCTGAAAAGAAGCAGTTTACGTTTCTGCGGTCAGCCATCTCGAGGCAAACGTGGGCTCACTTGACATGGTTTCACAATAACTAAGAGCTAAGTATTTGACAATGACATCAATTGCACGGAATGTGACAATATTGTCTGGAGAGACGCCCAGCTTTAGACACGTGTGGCAATGAATTCTTCTTCTTGTCCTGAATTTCTTGTTGTTCTGAATTTCACCGTGTTCTGTCTAGTCCAGTTCACTATGTCCAGGCTTATGAGTTCGTTGGAATTTTTTGGAGATTAGGTAAACTATACATTTTTGAAAACTTTAAAGACTAACAAATCAGAAAATGTATGATGCCAATTTTTTTAGATGCCATTATGGCATCCATCTTGGACTTTCAAAAATAGCGACAAATAGCGACTTTTAAATGGTAAATTTGCCACTTAGTCCAATGAAACTGGCTGTTTTGAATAGGACATCCCGTGAAATGGCCTACACCACTTTGTAATATTCTTATTCACTATAGACATGTAATTAAAAAAAATTCTGGACCAGTTGCCATGGTGGCAAATGGTCATTGAATGCTTTTTTTTGGTCAGAGCTCGACTTCTTCAAGGTCGCCCAAATAAGACCTTTCATCTTGACAATATAAACATTTGTGTCCCTAGTTGTGTTTCCTGTTTTAATTTTGATAATAGGCCTACAGAATCTGACACGAAGTAAACATATGGACAAGCTGTTCCCATAGCAACGGAATTCACAGAGCAATGGAATTCTAGTTAGCTAGGCCTACTGTTGTGTCAACTGCTGACCCCAGATTCTTTTTGTAAGTGAAATGATTTTATAATCACACTTTTGAATCAATAGCCTATGTGATTTCTTATTTAGGAAGTAGCTCTGTACTAAGCAGGTACAGTTAGAAAAGCTGGCAAAGGAAGACACAGCAGATCAGGAGCAAACAGACAGAGGTGAAGAGCTGGCAAGGGAAGACACAGCACATCAGGAGCAAACAGACAGAGGTGAAAAGCTGGCAAAGGGAGTCACAACACATCAGGACCAAGATCAACCACAGGTTGCAGGTGAAGCTCCAATAACTACAGAAAATGTAGGATCCAGTCAAGATAGTAATCCTAGTCGCAAGATTGCACTTGTGGATGGCATGGTTGTTGTCCAAAAGCTCACAAAGAAACCACCAACAGTAATCACAGTCAAAGATTTAAGTGTATGGTTCTATGGTAGACTGATGTCCCTAACCAGAGACTATGATGAGGTGATTTTGGTGTTTGACACATATAAGGCTGATTCTTTGAAGCATATCACAAGGGAGAAAAGAAGACAAGGAAAGGATCCAATCCAGTACCAAATCAGAGATGACACAAGCATCAAGAACATTCCAATGAGCCGCTTGCTTTCTCATGAGCAAACAAAGGCTCACCTGACAGAGTATCTGGCATCAAAGACCATTGAATACAGTAAAGCATCCCCGAAGCTTGTGGTTGCTTCTGCAGCAGGACACACTGAGAGCAACAGTCAATTGCACTTTGAAGACAACAACCATGAGGAAGCAGAAACATTGTTAATCCACCATGCAGTTTTGGCTTCACGTCGCAGCCCCACTAATGCACAGCTCACGTTCTTCTCCCCTGACACAGATGTACTTGTGCTGGTTGTTGTAAATTATGAGATCCTGCTGAAAAATACTTGTGTTTCAATGGCATCTGGGATTTTGGAGGTGAAACTAATATGGAATGCTTTAGGTGCAGAATGAGCAAAAGCTTTGCCAGCATTTCATGCATTTACAGGAGCAGACACCACAGGGTGCTTTTCTGGAATCGGCAAAGCTACCTGGCTGAAAATTTACCTTAAAGCAGATGATCACATCCTCAAGGCTCTTCAAATGCTATCTCAAACAGAAGTGACTGAGGATCTGCTTTCTACATTAGCAAGGTTTGTCTGCATGGTATACACAGTAAAGGGGGTCGAAATCAACAACATCCCTGAACTGAGGTGGCATCTTTTCTGCCGGCACATGGCAGAAAGTGAAAAGCTTCCACCCACACTTGGTGCCCTCAAGCAGCATGTACTAAGAGCCCATATCCAGGCCAGAGTGTGGGGTCAGGCAGCCATCGCTCAGCAAGAGTTCCCTGATCCACTCCAGAATGGCTACTACAAGGACAAGGATGGTAGTCTGAAACCAATCGCAACTGATCTCCTCCCCGCACCAGAGGCCATCAATGAGATGGTCAGATGTCAGTGTAAGGCAGACTGTTCGTCACGCAGATGCTCTTGCAATGCATTGGAGCTCCCCTGCACAGAGCTATGCCAGTGTAGCTCGGACTGCCAGAATGAGGAAGACTGTCGTGATAACACATATTTAAGTGTCAGTGATGATGATGACAATGATGGAGATGTCTAAACTTAAAAGGCCAGAGCGGTGCTTATGCCCCAACATGTGAAGACAGTGAGGAGACACTGCTCTTTGTGGCATTGTTGAACTTTTTTGTTGAAGATTGATAGACTTTTTTGTTAGATTACCGAACGTTGTATTTTGAGTTCTTGATTAAAGGGTCCTCAACTGGCTGAACAGGCATGTTGTCCCCTGTCTCTTGAGTTGTTTTAAAGTGGTTTTTAAATATGTTCTATGTTTTGGGATATATCCAGATTACCAGAATAGTCCCATTGATGATAGTCCCATAGACGATCATGTAAAACAATGCAAGATATGATTAAAAATGCAAAATAGCCACCCATACATGTATCATCGACAATGTAATTAGCTCCATTGGATTCCTTGTCCCCAAAAATGTAGATTTGACCACTGCAATCTTGATTTTAAGTCATCTAGGAGGCGAGATATTTAAAAAATCGTTTTTGAAAGTAGCCAACTTTAAAGATCCAGATGGTTGCCATACTGACATTTTTAAAAATGGCATCATGTATTTTCTGATTTGTTAGACTATAAGGTTTCCAAAAATAATTTCCTAATCTCCAAAAAAATCCAACGCAATTACATAAGGAACTGGACTAGTCTTGCAAGGTCCAAACTGAAGCAATTGGTGGACCTTGCATTGACCGTCTTTCTACTGAGTGTTCCCAATTGCCTCCAAGAATCTTGAAAGTAGGTCCAGAAAAGTGTCCCAATAGTCAGAGGAGCTTTAGAGAAAGCAAAGACTTGTCACAGACTGGTCCTGCAACGATGTTGGAATATTCTGGTTGGGACAAGTGTATGCTGTCCACAAAAGTCACTTGTGGAAATGGTGGTTTTGTCATGTGAGAACCAGGCAAACTTGGTACAGTTGGACAAAGCTAGGGCCCCGACAGACTCATAGAACTTACAATTAGCAGAGGATGGTTTCGATCCATCGACCTCTGGGTTATGGGCCCAGCACGCTTCCGCTGCGCCAAAGCTGGGGAACAATAGTCCGCAAGAGGGGGGGAAGAAAAAGGAAAAAGGGGGAGAAGGGGGGGAAAGAAAAATGAGGAGAAAAAGAGGAAAAAGGAGAAAATGAGAGAAAAAATGAGAGAGAACTCAAAATATCTAAATCATTAAAGCGTTACATAGTTGCCAATGGTGGCTACAATGAGGAATTTTAATTTAAGTGCTAAAATGTTAGGGTTTTGGTTGGATCAGGGAAGACTGACGTAGTTCTGAAGGTCCCTGGTTCGAGTCCCACCTTACACAAAGGAGCTGAAATTTACTGGTTGAGATTAGTGAGTTGTCTTTACACCTTAGAAAGAAACACTGTCCCCTACTGTACTTAATAATGTTGCTTTTGTTTATTTAGCAATAGTTAAGATGCTTGTGAAATGAATTCTAAAAAATCTGAGATTGAGTACAAATTTAGTAATATTTTAATATAAAATAATTTAGTACCTACAATATTTGGTCAACGTTAAAAGATTGTTTGGGATATGAACTAGGTGAAAATGATATTTCATGTAAATCACTGTTCTTTGTAATGACTTTCAAGGCCTGATGTTTGTAAAAATCTACCTATTTCATAGTAGCCATATTGATATGAAATTGTAGGGTAAACACAGGGGTTCTCAATACTATTAATGGTGCCATTCCATTTAGTGCAGCAGAGCCATTCCAGTGGGACAAGCACAATAGCAGCAGCCTGACTCTGTTCATTCTGAGTGGAATGGAACCTTAATTAGTATCATTAGTAACACCTGTGTTTACACTGCTATTATTGTTAAAAATAGCTGCTGTGAAAAAGGTCTGTTTTTCGACCCACAGACGGCCTTTTTACAAGTGGACAACTAGTTTATATAAAGTGTATGTTGGGACAAACACTTGTGTTATCTTTACTGATCTGAACAAAACCATAAGTCATATTCAAGTAATATTTCTGACTCAGAGAAATGACTGACTGCAAGTTTCAGAGCACAACATGTGTCAACATTTATTGTTTTGCATCAGTTAGAAAAGAGATATAATAATAATAATAATAATAATAATAATAATATCACATTATACACATCTTTCCTCTACCTTTTTGTCTCCTCTCTGTATGAAAGTTGCAGAAACACACATAGACAAGTAGAGAAGACAGTGAATCACTTTAGCTGTATTCATACAAAATCTGGTGTTTAGTGGAGGTGTCAGTGCGTTAATTTGTGCTTTAAAAATGTAACTGCTGTGAAACAATCAGAACAGAAAGGCATTAAAATGTGAGGTAAACATTCAGATCTGAATGGTGCATTTACAATGCTGCAAATTCAACCTTAAAATAGCTGGAAAGATATCAAATACCTGAAAACTCTAAATAAATAAAAAAATAAACAAACAATCAAAAAGCACCATAAATAACACACTGTCTGTGTACAGTATATGAACATCATAACCGATTTACATTACATATTTATTACATTTTTCATTTTTGATCTGTTCCAACCGCAGTTCTTTTGGGATTGTCTCTGTACTGGGGCAGTTGATAGCGCCCTGATACTGGCTGTGTCCAGTCTCTGCAGTCCTGATCTGTCCACACTGGACCAGCAGCAGCAGCAGCAGCAGCTCTGACTGTGTGCTCCTGAGGTGTCTGAAAAAATAACAAACAAACCCATATCCATGAATACAAGGCGATCTTAATGACATATATTATGGTCAGCTTCTTAAATGTGAGTATTTTCTGGTTTCTTTACTCCTCTCTGACAGTAAACGTAATATCTTTGTGCTGTGGACAAAACAAGACGTATGAGGACGTCATCTTGGACTTTTGGAAACACTGATCAACATTTTTCAACATTTTCTGACATTTAATACAAACAACAATTAACTGATCAATCGAGAAAATAATTCGACCAATTAATCAGCTATGAAAATAATTGTTAGTTGCAGCCTTAGTCTTTTGTCTGTTTCGTCTGTGATTTAAGTATCTCAATTAATTTTACATTCTTGTTGTGAAATCCACACATGCAGACGGTGCTCCACCAAACAGAGACATCTGACCCTGATGCTGGAGTGGACACTTTTCTATCTGTAATGAACCAAAATTAAAATTCAGCAGAGTACATGGCAGTATTTGTTGATGCTGGTATTTAGAAAAAACAATACCTTATGATAGAGGTCATGCCATTTCTTTTGCCTGGGGGCTGGTCTGTTCCCAGCATCTGACGGCCAAACCCTGTAGTGGCAAACCTCGTCAGCCGTCATTGATCATCCCCCATGGTGCAGTGCTGCTTGGTTTGGGATGCTGTCTGAGGCAACAGGAGGTGTTCCTCTCCAAAGACACAAAACTACTGCATAACATTAAATAAAAAAAAAAACATAAAATAAATTAAATGACCACAAAAGTAGTCATTTCTATAAACTAAATCTACAATTTGCTTATCAGGAAGCACCTTATTATGAATGCATTATAATGAAGTACAGTAGTGCTGCAGAGATGCCCTGACCTCGCACAGCCCCCTAAAAATGTCACATCATCATGATTGAAACTTTTTTCCATGAAAATGAAAACTGCCATGCAAAAATGATTACCACTGATAATGTATAATAGCACAGTATCTGTCAAGATAATTGCAATATGATTTTATCTGATGTATCCTTCCGCCCTTCCTATTATAATCAATATCATTTTTCGCAGCATAATGCTGCATTGTAGGGTAAAAGTTGAAGTGCTAGCCTATAAGTAATATAGATGACACTTACAAATAAAACATTTAAATCAGCTTTATTGGCCTGACAGATCAGAAACTTATATTGCCAAAGCAGTCTAGGAAATTAACATCAACAGATAATTGGCTATAAATACTGTATATAATAATAGGAAATATAATACAGACATTACACACCAAGTTACATTTCTCTTATCCCTTCTCTCAGCTCAGTAAAGTGACACACGCCATGATCTCGGGCAAATAAATGATAAATTAAATGGACGTTTGACAAGTTTAATACATGAGACGTTCGGGTAATAAGTTACATCAGAAATGAGAATAACTTTTAATTTATTTGCGATTAATTATTATTATTTATTTATTTATTTGTGAAAAATGCCGGGAAGAGGGCCTGCCTTTATTAAATCATATTGCAACTACTGTAGCTGGCTCCAGACAGCGTTACTGTAACGGTATAGTTACTGTACAGACAGTTGACAGTAAGTTACATCCTTATGTTCTTAGTTAGCAAAGTGACCCACAAAGTAAGATAAATGAGTTAAATCAACGTTTGACAAGTTAAATACACGAGATTGGCCGTTTTACTGTATACAGTAACTGTAGGTGACAGGAAATCCTCACGTTCTTAGCTCGGAAAGTAAAGCACGCCACGATCCTGGGCAAATAAATAATACATTAAATGAACGTTTGACGAGTTTAATACACGAGACGTTCTGGCAATAAGTCACAGTAAATGACTTTAGATTTATTTACCGCGGAAAATGCCGGCGTTCGGATACTGTCTAGCTTGTTACAGACAGCGTTACTGTAACGGTAAGTTATTAACGTGAGCTACTGTACAGACAGTAACGTTAGTTTGACACTTAGCAACATCTTTATATTCTTTGCTAGCAAAGTGAACCACAAAGTAAGATTGCGGGTAAATATGAGTGAAATCAACATTTTACAGGTCAAACACACCAGATTTACTTGCGATAATCAACATGAGAAATGTGAAAAACTTTGAATGAACTTACCGTGACAGATGCCGGCGAAGAGAACTTTTTCTGCCAGCTTCGACATGGCAACGGCGCACCGAGCAGGGACCGTGATTGGTCGAAGCAGCGGGGGGAGGACGAAGCGTTCGGATTGGTAAGAAATGGAGAGGAGGCGTCTTTTGATTGGCAAAAAATGGACGGGCGGATTTTTTCGATTGGAAAGAAATGGAGAGGGAGGAATTTTTTGATTGGTAAGAAATGGAGAAATGGAAGCGGACCAACAGGCTTTAGGTGGCGCCACTCTGCTCGCGTTTTCCCTATCAGACACCTGTAAAACTGTGGGTTACAAATCAGTTATTCACACATACAGGCACTGGAAGCCCACAATGCCTTAAATGGAATGGCAGAAAGGACAACGTCATTTGCATGTGCCTTAATGTCATTTGCATCTGCCTTCATTTCAGCATTCCACACATTCAGCCACCTCAGCACTAGATGTTTTTCTCTGGCTCGGTCATTTGTATTTTATAAAGTATACCCAAAAGGCCAAATCGTCAACTCCTGTGGTTACACAAACTGACAATGTGCTGCCATCCAGTGAATCTGAAGGCTCAGTTACTTCAGGCCCTTTGGTGGCCATGTTTCAAAGTCATGTGCTGCCATCCAGTGCCTCTGAAGACTCAGTTACTTATAGCTGAGTCCTTGAAGTTTCCTGAAGTTCCATTGGTGGGCATGTTTCAAAATCGTGACAAGTACTTATGTCCCTTGGCCACCAATGGTTTGCTTCCTTCACCAATCATTACTGAGATGAACATGCAGAGTAGAATTACGCCAGGCTATCACAATGACAGATGGTTTACATTGTCAAATGGCAGTGGTGGGATTTGAACCCACGCCTCCTCAGAGACTGGAGTCTTAATCCAGCGCCTTAGACCACTCGGCCACACTACCTGAAAATAAGCAGTTCACGTTTCTGCAGTCAGCCATCTTGAGGGCAAACATGTAGGCTCACTTGACATGGTTTCACAATTCATGGGTTTCAGTGACGTCACGTTTTTGTTGCGGCCACCATCTTTAGGACCTAGCGCCATCACCTGGTCCCGGAGAAAAATGGCCAGTCAAATGGCAAATGCGCATCTTTCAGCTTCAGAAAAACAACGCTATTTAAAGAAAATTGGTATTTTGGGTTTCGATCCCTACTTAATTGCCTCTGAAATGCTAATTCCCCTTCAATCTGCCTTAAATTTGCCAAATTTGTCCTTTGCTGACATATACATTTATCTGATTCATAATCCATCCCCCTACACCGGCGAGTCCCTGAAGGCTTACAAGAGCACCGAAGTCTACCGGTATTTCACCTCAGGTTGGGTCACCGAGGCAAAACTTTATCACCTGGAGGTCCAAAAAATGTTTTTGATCACGGGAAAAGTAAGATATGTATTTATTTATTACTTTACGAGCTTTCTGGCGAGCTACTACGAACGTTACATTTGCTAGCTTGTTTTTGGCTAGCTAAGTGTTTATTTACCAATATAGTCCCTGCTATGTGGTTAAAACTAACGTAAAAGTAATGGTTGCGAGGTCGTTTTAACCAACCTCATTATAATTAATGGCAAAATACCCCGCTGTGCTTAATAGTAAACGTGAGAGGATCGTTATTGCAAGGTAGTATTCTTGCTGACATACTAAATCTACGTTTCGTGGTTGTTGTTTTTTTAAACTGCAGGTGAAACATTCACAGAGCCTGAGTGTGACCCCCACACACCCCTGGATCACAGTGCAGGAGGATGGAACAGTTGTCATGGCTCACTGCACCTGTAAGGCAGGCTTAGGAGGGGTGTGCTCTCATGCAGCAGCCCTCATGTATTCAGTCCTGGCTGCTGTTGACATCAGAAATGGACAGGCTTGCACACAGAAGCCCTGTGCTTGGACTCAGCCGAGTATGGAATCTGTCAGGGGGGTTCCTTATGAAGAGCTTCGAAACATCAGCTTTTCTCTCAAAGAGCCCTGCCACATTCCAGCTCCTGGTCCTGACATTAGACCATCATATGAGGAGCGCCAGAAATTCTTTCAGATGCTCCAGGACAGTGAGAAGCATGAGTCCAAGCCAAAGAGAAGTGCCATCCTCTCTGTCACTGAGGGCCACTCCCACAGGTAAGAAAGGTTAGATAACCTGATGAAGAGAGCCCACTACCTTTACTCTTTCCCAGATAAATTTCACTCCTCTGGGCAGTGGGAAACTTGTCTGATTTCAGTTACGCTGAGAGACTACAAAAGTGTCTAATGACCTGGCCTTAGTCTTTACATCCCATCTCAGTTATGTCAACAGGAAAACAGGCACAAACCAATGAGTTCTAAGTGGATTTTGTTAATAACTGGTGCTGTAAAGCTGCCTAACATAGGTCTCTCTTTTTTGCTTTTGTGCAGTGTGTGCAATTTACATACAACACATTTTTAATCTCTCTCTCTCTCTCTCTCTCTCTCTCTCTCTCTCTCTCTCTCTCTCAGATACATCCCAAAGGTGATGCAGCTGGACCTGCCTGTTCCTCTTTTCACCTTGTACTCAAGCTCCCGACTAGAGATGGACTTTTCCTCACTGCTGGTTGAGAGTGCCACAGTGTTTGAAAATCTCCAGCTTACAAAGCAACAGGTAAACAGTAGAATTTCAACTAGGCCAGTTTTAATTTCATTGGAGCATCATACTGTAGCTGTAATGTTCCGGCTGTTTAAAAGGTAACACTCTTAATATTTCAGTTTAGGTGAAATAGATGGCAAGGTTTTCTATTTCAAAAGTTCTCCCATGGATTATTTTCCATGACCTAATCAATGGGTAACTCCTAAATATTCTTGTATCACTAACTGTTTTTCCAGTGTGTGGTAGTTGAGGAGGAGACCAGGGAGCAGAGTAAATCTAGGGTTTGGTTTGATCAGAGGGCAGGAAGAGTCACAGCATCAGTTTTCAGTGAGGCAGCCAGAGCAGACAGACCGCCATCCTTGATTAAAAGAATCTGCTATCCTCGCGCTTCTCAGTTCTCCACTGAGGCAACTAGGTACATAGATGATAAGTTTGACAGGAGATATATCCACAGGTCTACAATACATCTATTACAACGTCACATTTCTGGGGCAGAGTTTGAGCAAAAGCAGAGTAAAAGACACAGGCCCTGATGAGTTATAAGCCAATCTAGACTTGAAATTTTTAAATCAGAATGTAACACCTTCTGGTTAATGTTGATAGGAGTCAACATCACTAAGACATGGTCACATTTTAATCCACATTTTGTTTTCCAATCTTTGTCAGATGGGGTCAGGTGAGCGAGGAGAGAGCAAGGGCAAGCTATGTTGCTATGATGCAGGACCAACACGAAGGCCTCCAAGTAAGGGTTTCAGGGTTTATTATCAACCCAGAACTACCCTGGATTGGAGCATCACCTGATGGTGTGGTTTCCTGTGCTTGCCATGGCGAAGGTGTTTTAGAAATAAAATGCCCCTTCAAAACCAGGCACTGCTCTCTCATGGAAAGCTGCAAGGATCCATCATTCTGTCTTGGCATGGGAGAGGATGGGGTCATGTCACTGAAACACAACCACAAGTACATGTATCAAGTGCAGGCACAAATGCATGTTGCAGAGTTGAGTTACTGTGACTTTATGGTTTGGACACCACAGGAAGCTTTCACCCAGCAAATCCCATATAATCCGGTCTTCTTCCATGATGCCTACGGCAAAGTGGTGGAATTTATAAAGGGAGGAGTGCTACCTGAGCTACTGGTAAAATGGTTTACAGTACCACGCTTCAACTCCATCAACACCACAGCCACTGAACAGCCTCCTGAACTGGGATGCTTACTGTGGTCAGTCTGCAGACACAGATGCCATCATCTGCACATCTGGAAACTGCAGACGAAAACACTTTCACAGGTCCTGCCTCAAGCTGATCCGGGTGCCCAAGACATGGAAATGTGTGGAGTGCAGGAAACAAGTTTAGTAGTTGAGTAGTTTTCTTGTTCATAGTTTGTTTTCCATATGTCCAATAGCTTGCATGTGGATTTCTGTCATATGAATCAAATATAACCCAATGTAATCTAACCCTAAAATTAATGTTACTTTTGTTTAAATGTACATGGACAAGTAAAATAATTGGCTGATAAGTCTGATCAAGTAAAAGTAAAGTTATTCATTTTAAATTTAATTAAATTAGCTATGGAGGAGTTACAGAGAGGAATATGACTTTTCTGTATTTGCAATAACATTAGATTATGAATCTCTAACCAGGTTGTTTATAATAAGAGAAATATCATTCTTTGTTATTGTCAGATGTTGTCAAGTCCAGACAACTGGCCAGTCTCACATTGATTACAGACAGATAGTACCTCCTTGTCCTGTCTTTTTTCACTTAGTAACTTATGCATTTTGAAATGTAATGCATTACAACAATGACTGATTTTAAAAACTATTGAAAAAGTGCATGTACACGAAACAACTACTGAATTACAGTAATTTGAGTAAAGGTAATCATTTTTTAAAATGTAAATCATTAATGCTTTCTGGCTCATTAGATTTTACCTGCTGGATGAAGGCCTGAGAGTACTGGTCAGGCTCCCACACTATTTGATCTAGGGCTGTAAGAGAAAAGTATTTTTGCAGATATCTGGTATGCCAATATTTCTGAACTGTTGCTCCTATTACTGTGTCTCTTGTGAAAACAAAAATAAAACAAGACAAACAACATCTGATTCTACTGTAAATAATCTATATTTTACAATCAGTTAATCTCTTGGACATAAGATGAAAAATGTACATAGTTTTAATTTACACAATGGTCATAAGTTGAAAAAGTACAACAATATTAAACTCCAGTTAAAGTGCAGATATTTTGGTTTGAATTTCAATTTGTCTTTGGTTTACATGTACAATAATATGAAAAGTATTTTTTTACAATAAGAGAAAAAAAATGTATGTGCTTGGAACAGCACTGCATTAAAAACAAACATTACATACTATTTACAGTGTGATTTACTTGTGGCACAAAAACGCTGACAGCCATACTACTCTAAGGGAACAATAGATGGGCAAATGTTACACAGAGAACAGCATACTCTGACCATCTTGTCGAGTGATGTAAGGTTTCCTGCAGTTGAAGTCTGGCACAGAGAGATGGGGATTGTTCTCTGTAAAATGGTGTACTTGTTCCTCACAAGACCAATGACCCGCTCAACGTGGATCCGAACAGCTGCTAGTCCCCTTGAGTCCTCAAGTTCACTTGGATGCAGTTGTTGTTTCCCTTTGGTGAAGGCAGGGATTTTGAGATGAGCACTGTACAAGCCCACAGCCTGTCGTACAGTGAACCCTCGATCTGCTAGTACCACGTCGCCTGGTGCTAGATTTTCTAAGTAGCCAGAGTTTTCAGTGATGTGCTTGTCACTTGTTCGCCCCCCCAACCATTAGACACAAATGATATGACTCCCTGTGGAGTTATTGATATTAGATACTTAGCAGAATTGTGGTGTTTGTTTTGGGAATAGGTCTGTGCTCTGGCTCTCATGTCTTTAGGTCTTTCAATGAAAATTTCAAAACAGTCAATTATGGAGGTACAATTTCTGAAGCTACTATTTCTAAAACACATGGGTAAACTAATTTGAATCTGTTCTTTAGGGGGCCATACTATTAATGTGGTCAGTCTATCATGTGAGACATCTAATGTGCTGTTAAAACATTCGGCTCACAGTAGACTTTGACACATGAAACGCATAAGAAAAAAAAAGCAGTCGTAGGTTCAGCCTCATTCTCATTAGTGTTATAATTAAGCTCTGAAAGGCCGACAGTCCAGGTCCCACTTTCAGGAATCCTGACACAAAAGTGAAAACAACCATGAGTTTAGCATAGGATGGAAGGCCAGTTAACTCCTGCACCATTTCATCATTGTTTATGAAGGCTTCCTGGCTGAAGGATAACTGGCTGACCTTTTCCCTCAGCTGATAAACTTCTGCCCTCAGTGCACTGCACTCTTCTGTTAGTCTCTTAACAGTTGCTTGGCAGGCTTCACTTGTGCATGGTTCTCTGACCTCGGTGTGAGTCGTGTCCTTGGAGTAATTGTGGTCTGCAGTCTCACCTCGGTCCTCTTCAGCCAGGGTGCTCTCATCATCAGAGTGAGGGTCACTGTTGATGCAACGGGCAGCCACCATCCCAACTTCATGCACTTCACTTCTTTTTCGTTTGATAGCTTGTGTTTGCTCAAACTTTCTGTAGCTGTTAATCTTCTTTTCGCGTTGCTCAGGAGTAAGATAGGCAAAATCGGGGTGCAGGGGATTCTCACTCTTTTTACCTGCAACAGTAAAATAAGATATAAAAACATGTAAAACAACAGGTAGTAACTAACAGTAACTAGTAATTAAATCTAAATTAAACACAACAAAGTAATCTTAATTATCTGAAACAATACTGAATCGTTGATTTATCACGGCTATTTTTAATCTGTGACTAATATTGCGATTGTTAGCATGCTAACGCTTGGCTACGTAGCTAGTTACAAACTTACCTGAGATGAAGTGCTCAGCACAGAGTCTGGAGTGTTCTGTGGGAGTCCAGTGATCCCTTTTAATGGCAGCGACCCCACTCTGTCTTCTTTCATTGTTTTTGGGGATATTGTAAAACGTAAGTCCTGTATTTTTACCCTTAGCTCTGTCACAACCGACCGCACAGCAAATAGACGGCATATTGACAGCGTACTTCCGGTATCTGACGGTCCTAAAGATGGCGCCGTTGAGACGGAGTGACGTCACATGAAATCCATGAATAACTAAGAGCCACCATTGGAAAGTATTTGACAATGACATCAATTGCACGGAATGTGACTATATTGTCTGCAGCACCGAGGAGAGAGACGCCCACCTTTAGACACGTGTGACAATGAACTCTTCTTCTTGTCCTGAATTTCTTGTTGTTCTGAATTTCACCGTGTTCTGTCTTGCAAGGTCCAAACTGAAGCAATTGGTGGACCTTGCATTGACCATCTTTCTACTGAGTGTTCCCAGTTGCCTCCAAGAATCTTGAAAGTAGATCCAGAAAAGTGTCCTGATAGTCAGAGGAGCTTTAGAGAAAGCAAAGACTTGTCACAGACTGGTCCTGCAACGATGTTGGAATATTCTGGTTGGGACAATTGTATGCTGTCCACAAAAGCCACTTGTGGAAATGGTGGTTTTGTCATGTGAGAACCAGGCAAACTTGGTACAGTTGGACAAAGCTAGGGCCCCGACAGACTCATAGAACTTACAATTAGCAGAGGATGGTTTCGATCCATCGACCTCTGGGTTATGGGCCCAGCACGCTTCCGCTGCGCCACTCTGCTCACTTTTATTCCTGTCAGACACCTGTAAAACTGTGGGTTACAAATCAGTTATTCACGCATACAGGCACTGGAAGCCCACAATGCCTTAAATGGAATGGCAGAAAGGACAACGTCATTTGCATGTGCCTTAATGTCATTTGCATCTGCCTTCATTTCAGCATTCCACACATTCAGCCACCTCAGCACTAGGTGTTTTTCTCTGGCTCGGTCATTTGTATTTTATAAAGTATACCCAAAAGGCCAAATCGTCAACTCCTGTGGTTACACAAACTGACAATGTACTGCCATCCAGTGAATCTGAAGGCTCAGTTACTTCAGGCCCTTTGGTGGCCATGTTTCAAAGTCATGTGCTGCCATCCAGTGCCACTGAAGACTCAGTTACTTATAGCTGAGTCCCTTAAGTTTCCTGAAGTTCCACTGGTGGGCATGTTTCAAAATCATGACAAGTGCACATGTGCCTTGGCCACCAATGGTTTTGCTTCCTTCACCAATCATTACTGAGAGGAACATGCAGAGTAGAATTATGCCAGGCTATCACAATGACAGATGGTTTACATTGTCAAATGGCAGTGGTGGGATTTGAAACCCACGCCTCCTCAGAGACTGGAGCCTTAATCCAGCGCCTTAGACCACTCGGCCACACTACCTGAAAATAAGCAGTTCACGTTTCTGCGGTCAGCCATCTCGAGGGCAAACATGTAGGCTCACTTGACATGGTTTCACAATAACTAAGAACCACCATTGGAAAGTATTTGACAATGACATCAGTTGCACGGAATGTGACTATATTGTCTGCAGCACCGAGGAGAGACGCCCAGCTTTAGACACATGTGACAATGAATTCTTCTTCTTGTCCTGAATTTCTTGTTGTTCTGAATTTCACCGTGTTCTGTCTTGCAAGGTCCAAACTGAAGCAATTGGTGGACCTTGCATTGACCATCTTTCTACTGAGTGTTCCCAATTGCCCCCAAGAATCTTGAAAGTAGGTCCAGAAAAATAGGTCCAGAAAAGTGTCCCGATAGTCAAAGGAGCTTTAGAGAAAGCAAAGACTTGTCACAGACTGGTCCTGCAACAATGTTGGAATATTCTGGTTGGGACAATTGTATGCTATCCACAAAAGCCACTTGTGGACCAGTTTCTGTCTGAGTGTGTTGCTGGGTTTGAAATACACTGGGATGTGATGCTTGTTGAACACCCTCCTGAGTTTTTCAGATATCCCAGACACATACGGGATCACTATGTTGTTCCGCTTGTTTTTCTTTTCCTCATCACCCTCAGAGTTGGGTTCTTTCTGGCACGTGTGGCTGTTTTCACAAAGGCCCAACTGGGGTAGTCACAGGTTTTGAGGGCTTCCTTCAGGTGTTTGTGCTCTTTCTTTCGGGCCTGAGTGATTGTTGGTACATTATCAGCCCTGTGTTGCAGAGTTTCTGATAACACCTAATTTATGTTCCAGAGGGTGGTGTGAGTCAAAGAGTAGGTATTGGTCTGTATGAGTGGGCTTCCTATATACCCCAATGTGGAGGCTCCTGTCCTTACCAATGTGAACTTCACAGTCCAAGAAAGGCAGGCAGTTATCATTGACATCTTCTCTAGTGAATTTGATGTTTTTATTCCGCTGAGTTGATGTGCTCTGTAAAGGATTGCACTTCTTGGGCTTGGATTTTAACCCATGTGTCATCCACATACTTGAACCAATGGTTAGGTGGTGTTCCTCTGAAGGATTTTAGAGCTTTGCATTCTACCTCCTCCGTGTATAGATTAGCTACAATGGGAGATACCGGTGAGCCCATGGCACAGCCATGTTTCTGTCTGTAAAATCTGCCGTTGACTTGGAAGTATGTGGTGTTTAGGCAGATATCAAGTAGTTGGCATATCTGATCCGGGTTAAGATTGGTTTAATTGTGGAGGGTGTTGTCCTGTAGCAGATGTCGTCTCACAGTTTCCACTGCCTCCATGGTTAGAATACAAGTGAACAACAAGGTCACATCATAGGAGACCATAGTTTCCAGTTTTAAACCTCGAACTTTGTTCACAAAGTCAGAGTTTTGGATGTGGTGTGAGGTTTTGCCCACCAAGGGGGCTAGGATGTTGGCTATATGTTTGGAGATGTTGTAGGTAACCGAGTTAATACTGCTGACAATGGGCCTGAGGGTTAGGGTTAGGGGGCCCCTTCTTTGTGGATCTTGGGTAGACCATATAAGCATGTGATGGCTTCCTGTGGATACAGATGAAGGTATTGTGCCCGGTCAATGGCCTCTTCTTTTTGTAGCTTTTGTAAGCATTCTATTGCCTTCCTTTTGTAAGTGCAGGATGGGTCTTGTGTCTGGGATATCTGAAAAAACTCAGGAGGGTGTTCAACAAGCATCACATCCAGAGTATTTCAAACCCAGCAACACACTCAGACAGAAACTGGTACATCCTAAAGACTGCACACAACATACACAAAAGAGCAACTTGGTGTATGCTGTCCAATGCAACGAGGACTGCAATGACCTATACATAGGAGAAACCAAACAACCACTGAACAGATGCATGGCTCAACACAGGAGACCTAACTCCTCAGGCCTGGACTCAGCTGTCTATTTACACCTTAAGGAGAAAGCACACTCCTTTGAGGACAACAATGTCCACATTCGAGACAGGGAGGACAGATGGTTTGAGAGAGGAGTTAAGGAAGCCATCTATGTTAAAATGGAGAAACCCACTCTCAACAGAGCAGGAGGCCTGAGACATAATCTCTTCTCCTATGTACAATGCTGTTATTTCATCTTTGCCCAGGAGATTCAACAACTTGGCCTCCAAAAACAACAGTGGTTCACATTCATGTGACTCTAACGACCGTCACTAATACCTGGTTTCGGGTGACTCCCAGGACTAACGACTCCTAACAACTGTCGCTAGAACTGAATAGAGCACTAATGAATTTGAACACATCCATAGAGGTTAAATACCTTGGTTCCCACCATTTAGTTAGACTAGCTCAGACTAGTCTGACAGGCATGAACTGATGAAGCTTCTTGGATGAGAGGCGAAATGTCTTCAAGAAAAGACTTTTGAACAAGTCCAGTCGCTTTCGATTTAATCTTTCCTAGATTACAATGACCTGGACGAATGAGAACATTCAAGGACTTTCATTAATATAGCATATTTAGTCCCAAGCCAAAGGGGTTACTTTATGTAGGTCAATATAATGATGTTTTTTTGTTTTGCCTTTTTACAACTTAAATTTCACCACAGACAAAAGCTAAATTCCCTATCATATAAAAGTAGAATTCACTGAACTGATTCACTGAAAATAAAACTAAAAACAGGAAAAATTCTCTTCAAAAGACCATTTATTTTTGATTATTCTGAAAATGGCATCACCTTTAAAATAATAATAAAAAACCCATCAAAAAGTTAATAAAACTATGTCAATGTTGATGCCAGTAAAGCAGGCCAGTATGTGTTTTACACATACATTTTACACATACACTTACATTATCCTGGAATGTATTTGAATACAAGCAATAAAACAGAACAACATGTATCCAATGTCTTTCTTTGAGCAACACCATATTTAGAGCTTGACACTCAGACTGCACACTATGCATGTCATTCTCTTTGATTCTATCTCCATGAATTTTTTCTGCAACGCATTGAAAGTGTGTTTGAGCTCACCTGGATACCTCAAGATAGATGGGGCCAAATAAGAGAGCACATCCATGTGCAATTGATGGCAGCTCATTAAGCACCTCCACACCTTCATTAATGATGCCTATGTCACATGGTGGCTTTAACGGATCCTCTTTCTCCCTGATGACATACACTGCCATGTGCACTGCTGAAGCTCTCTTTCGGCATCATCCTTCTAAAACAATCCAACAAAAGACAAGACATTTATTGTACTCCTGAGTGTAAAGTGAATCAAGAAAAGTTAATACCATTTTTGTTGCACTTATATCGTGTTTATTGTGTTGCATCTCATTAAATTCCATGAGATATTTGTTACCATAGCATTGTTTTATGATTACGATTGAGTTGCTTGTGTGTTTGTTAAGTATGAATAGTCAGTAACTCAGGTGTTAATGGCACCATGGGGAGCAGACACATGCGCTGTGAGAGCACTTGTTAAATGCTGTGTTTGACCAGTAGATGGTGCTATTGGACCATGTAACTCAGCTTTTTGACTAATATGTGTGGATATTGGGTTTGTACTATTGCTGTATTTGCATATATGAGAATTGTGTATATTTTTCTGTTATTATGGTTATGTTGTCAGGATCATAGTGTTGAATAATGTGCTTATTATTGAATCCAGAACATCAAACACTCAACTTTATGGCAAGTAAAATATTGGTCCAAGTATTAATAACAGCTATCCTCTAAAAAGTGTGACATAAAAATATTAAATAGTACAGTAGCATGCATACTTCAATTAAGATTCACTATAATATTATTTAAAAATGTGTTTTCTTCTTGTTTCTAACATTGCATGTTTGAGCTTCCCTGTGTAGAATGATGTGTGTGCAAACTTTGTTATAGTTATAGAGATCAGGGCAGACTCGGATTCCTCCAGAGCTCCTCAGAGTCCAGTAAGTGTCTGGAAGTGAGCAGCAGCTCCGGGTCTCTGCTCCATCTAGTCCTCATTGTGAGATTGCTCGCAGTATATCTGGGCAAGTGTTCATGCTCCATTCGCCTGAACTCATTTGCTCACTGTATGTTATGTATTATATGTAGTGTGTGTATAGTATAGACATTTTAAATGGCATCAGCGAATGTATATGGATTTATTATCATAAATCAGCCTGAGTAGTTTTATAGGACCTGAGATCATGTAAATGAGCTTTAAAGTTTAAATACTCAACGTCCTGTCTTGTCTGAAACTGAAGTGATTAACTGCAAAAGCTCCTACCAGAAAACTCATTGATTAGTTTTTGTGCGTTTTCCCCAAGGTACAGGATGAGGCACTTCAGCAGACACTCTCTCTTTAGTCTCACATCCAGGCTCTAGGTGAGAGTGCAAAACAAACAACACAAAATCATGCCGTCGAATTGTGCAACTTGACTGAAGATGCAAACACAAAAATATATAAATGAGAATTTGACTTACAGTAATTGCTGTATAACAAATTGTTTGAGCAAACCAGTGAATAGCCTGTCAAACTCAGAAGATAAACATTGTACTTCTTCCAACATGTAATCTAACTCCACAATCAAATGTGCTGACAATATGACACATGAACATGATTGTTTTTATTTACAATGTTACTATTTATGTGATACAAGGCAAGTTTTGCAGTATTGAGCAAGTACATACCTGATCAAGAACTTTCAGCACATCCCGTGTCTCCTCTCTGACAGCTCCTCCCTTGTTCCTGATGATCTCAGTCAGCTTGCTGTGGTGCTTGTCCAAGGAGGCCAGGAATCACGGTTGAAGTGGAACAGTAGTAATTCTCATAAATTCAGCATTGATCTATGTAAAACAAAGAAAAATGTTATTACATTATATATTACTAGAGGTGGGTAGTAACGCGTTACATTTACTCCGTTACATTTACTTGAGTAACTTTTTGGATAAATTGTACTTGTAAGAGTACTTTTAATACATCATACTTTTTACTTTTACTTGAGTATATTTGTGAAGAAAAAAACACTACTTTTACTCCGTTACATTGGGCTAAATACCCCTCGTTTCTTTGATTTTTATCCGTCTTAATCAATGCACGATCTGTTTGTTTTATTTTGTCAGAGAGTTCCGCCGAAGGCTCTGTCACATGACTCTGTTTCACCAATCAAACGTAGCTACTAGCGACGTTTGACCAATCAAACGGACCCCCGGCAGTCACATGGCCGCACACAAAATCTCCGCAGCAACGCACAGAAGCAAAGTGACCACACCGGAGCACACACACACACAAGAATGAACGGAATCAGCGTGCGATTCGGTACCTGAGTGGTGAACTACGAAGGAAGCTCAACACAGCCAGGCTTTCTTTGCATGATCTGGATAGACAAAGCCTGAACCCCGACTCAGAGATAACGGGTATCACAACGGTGGTTATCAACTGTCTTTGTTAATTCAGGCTTTCTTCTTCAGACTCTGCGCGCACATGAAAACTGCACATTAACTTCACACAGCAGAATTAAACATTATGCTGTAAGTCTGACACTGTCCCATGATGACAGAGATGTGGAGATCACATAAGTTTTTGGCCAAACCAATGTAAAATGAGTGTAACTGATTTAAGAGTTTCTGTGATAAATGATGATGAATTTTCTAATCAGTGTTCTGAGCTGCAATATCAGCAATGCAACACGGACAACGGTAAAAAGCATTCAAAGTGCCTGTAGTTGTTTCTTCGTTATTTAGTGTGTGGATTATATACGATGTAAATTTAAAGTGTTAATATGACCCGGAGCAAACGGGAAAAATGACTCTGCATCACCAAATGGAGGTTACCATGACAGCACGATGCACAGCTCGTGCTGCTGTGACACGATGTTAGATTTCTACATTATACGGATTCGTTCGGTTATGTTACGAACATACAGCTCAGCTACTTATCTTTTTTAATGTCTTCCCTCAGTTTATAATCTGTATCGATCATTAACAACCTCACTAGGACAATAATTAGATAAAGAGCGGCGCTTTTTTTTTTTTTTTTTTTTTGAAGTTATTTTTTTGGCATTTTTGCCTTTATTAGATAGTACAGCCAGAGATTAGACAGGAAACGGGTCAGAGAGAGCAGGGATGACACGCAGCAAAGTGCCGAAGGCGGGAGTTGGACCAGCGGCCACTGCAGAGGACTAACAGCCTCCATACATGGGTCAGACGCTTTACCCACTGTAGTGACTTGATTCAACAAAACAAAAAACCTACAAGCCACTGAGGGGCTGCTATACCGGCTTTACTATTTGACGCATTCCTTGGTGCAGCGGGTCGATTAATGCAGACTCACAAACGTCCGTGCAGCAATCCTCAAGCGTGTTTATTTACACATCTTCTGATCCATCACAATTAACGTCCGTTGAACTACATGTACTTATATACCTTAATAACTTACATGCAAAACAAACAAAGGCTCCATTGTGCCACGCTACACCTGACGGTCAAAAACTGTTTGCTTCACTGGAAAGCAACACCTGTGGAAGTGACTACTTCCTCCTCTACATATACATTCCCCACACACTCCACATACCACCCACTGTGCACATGAGGGAACTACAAGTAAACACATCTTTTCATATGCACATCTACACCTGAAGGTAACCCATAAATGGCTCTAACACCCACTGAGCTAAACATCCGCCCCGAGCTGTGCTATTTACAAACGATTTAATCTGAAACACAGAACATAACCAGCTCCCGACCAGGTTATGAGTTTTGCATAAATTACCATGGTGATCTAGCAGGTTAAAAGAGAGCCACCTTCTTGACACTGAAAATCCTGGCTTTAGACTCAACATTGCTCGCTAACCCATTAATCTCGCTTTGTAGTACACCCCTCAGAAGAGGCAGAGCAGCCCTGGCCTCATATTCAAACTATTTTTACCTTAGGCAGAAGAACATCATTTCAACATTAATCAACATTATAATGAGCATAATATAAACTGTGCAGGCTGTACAGCGCGGCTGCATGTGAGGATGAAGTGCCAAGTTCAGCCTTTGTTCTGTCGCTGTCTGACTGAACAGCCTCATGGAAGTGATATTTTACTAGTCATGATATTTTAAACTAACGAAAGTCGTTAAATCAAGTCGTTTTAAAGTTATGATATTGAGCTGAAACAGATTCTACATTCCATTTGTATTCAGAAGCTGCAGCTGAGCGCAGCAGACGTCTCGCACGTGCGCGCTTCAATGTTCAACATAGTCGGTTTAATAAAGTAAATGATCGCTCAACATTAAAAAGTAAAACTGTGAAACAGCTCTGACTCACTTTCGTTAACCCTAAAATCCAGAATATATATTTTACCTCTGGCCTGTGGGGCTGTTTATCCTTCTAGATTTGTTGGTGTGAGTTGCAGAGTTTTGGAGATCTCAGCTGTAGAGATGCTGCCTTTTCTCCAGTATAATGGAACTAAACAGCACAAGTCGGAGAAGGCAGACATGTCTGTGACCAGCATCTCCAAAACTCTGCATCTCTCACCAAAACAATCTAAATAGATAAACAGCACTACAGGCGGGAGGAAAAATATGTATTTTTGATTTGCGGGCGAACTTTTCATTTAATACTTTTGCTGGTATGGCCTTGAAGTTGGCATTAAATTTTATTCTAAGTGGTATTAAAAAGGTCTTAAGTGTAACTTGGAGAACCCTGGAGGTACACTGTACTGTAGACTGGGGACGTGAGGCTATATGATATTTATATGAATTATATATTTATATATATGAATTTATTATTGTTTGGGATACTGTTTGGTAATATCTGAATTTGAAAATTGCTATTTTATATTTTTGATTACATCCATGCCCTGATTATTAAAACAACAAATCAGAAGTTACTCAGCATTTACTCAGTACTTGAAAATTATTTGGATGACTAGTTTTTTACTTTTACTTGAGTCATATTATTCTAAAGTAACAATACTCTTACTTGAGTACAATTTTTGGCTACTCTACCCACCTCTGTATATATATTAACTGCTGTGTGTGTGTGTGTGTGTGTGTGTGTGTGTGTGTGTGTGTCAGCCACTGTGACATCACAGACATGCCTTTGATGACGTGCCTCTGTATATATTATAATATGTATGTATATATATATATAAGTTGACTGCTGTGTGTGAGTGTTTGTGTGTATGTGTCAGCCACTGTGACATCACAGACACATGCCTTTGATGACGTGTCAACATTCTAGAACCTGGCTTGGACCATATTTCTCCAGGTGCCTTTGGAACACTCAGGACACACACACAGCTTCAGACGGTCAAAAGGTGCAGTTTGACTGGACGGAACTTGGTTTTCATCAGGGGGTAAGGTACGAAACCTGCTTCGAATGACGGGGGAGTTAAGGAGGAGCTCATCTCACCTGAAAAGGCCCCTGAAAGCCTCATTTGGGACATTTGAGGAGAGCTCTAAAACACGATGGTCCTGAAAGGACTAAGGAGGAGCTCAGCTCATGTTGTGTCGTTGTATGCACCCTTGCTGTGCAAACAAAACACTGGGGGAAATACTGTCTTGTGATTTAAGTATTTGTGAAGGGAAAAGAAGAGAATGACATTGGTTCCTCACACTATTTAAAACTCATCTAAAGAGTGCAAATAACCGATGTCCCTCTTAACACAAAATCAATTTAACGAACGCAAACCAACACCTTTCAGTAGGCTATGCTATGATATTGTGTGGAAATGTACCCCAGCTATAATTACAAAATGAAACGTATTTTTTGAGCAATTTGAATGTATGACGTGGCTAAATAGGCTGAATATAATGTAGCTTTTCTTGCCATTCAGGTTCATTTAGATCAAAACAATAACATTCTGATTCAGATGTGTCCTACAATGAAAAGATAAAGATGAAAGAATTTGAAGTGCATATTAGACTGATTGTCATGTGTTTCTTAACATTGAAGGATATGCTCTCTCCGTCTTGATTTTAAGATATGAAATATTTTTCATGCTGCTTAATAATAAAATATACAGAAAAGAAAAAGAGAGATTAGATTAAATACACCAGTCAAAACCATCAATGCACTTATCCCCATTTCTCTGGGAGAAAAACACCACTTTAATGAAAATATTAGGCTAATACTTATCAACATTAGTTTATGCAGTGTTTGTGATCTTTTTGTTTGGCACAGAATTGCATTTGCACATCAAGTAACATACACAACATATGAAACTTTAACTGAATGCATTTCCCCCTTTTTGTTTTAAATAATAGGGTATTTACATAGTAATAAGATCAGTAAATACATTATAATTTATCCATTTGGCAAAGTCATTTTATTATAATTTATTCATTTATTCATATTATGGCATGCCATTTCAGGAAATTATTATATATATAATATGAAGTTTGAATATATGGAATGAATGAAAGTCTAAATATATGAATGAACCTTGAATATATGGAATGAAACTTGAATATATATGGAATGAAATTTGAATTATATGGAATGAAAGTCTGAATATATGGAATGAAAGTCTGAATATATTGAATGAACCTTGAATATATGGAATGAAGGTCCGAATATATTGGAATGAAATTTGAAATATATGAAATGAAACTTTGAATATATGGAATGAAAGTCTGAATATATGGAATGAAAGTCTGAATATATGGAATGAACCTTGAATATATGCAGCATGAAAAATATTTCATATCTTAAAATCAAGACGGAGAGAGCATATCCTTTAATGTTGAGAAACACATGACAATCAGTCTAATATGCACTTCAAATTCTTTCATCTTTATCTTTTCATTGTAGGACACATCTGAATCAGAATGTTATTGTTTTCGACCTAAATGAACCTGAATGGCAAGAAAAGCTACATTATATTCAGCCTATTTAGCCACGTCATTCAAATTGCTCAAAAAATACGTTTCATTCTGTAATTATAGCTGGGGTACATTTCCACACAATATCATAGCATAGCCTACTGAAAGGTGTTGGTTTGCGTTCGTTAAATTGATTTTGTGTTAAGAGGGACATCGGTTATTTGCACTCTTTAGATGAGTTTTAAATGGTGTGAGGAACCAATGTCATTCTCTTCTTTTCCCTTCACAAATACTTAAATCACGAGACAGTATTTTCCCCAGTGTTTGTTTGCGATATTGAGGCGAATTGCTTCACTTTTCCAACAGCGGAGCGGCATAAGCGCGCTCCCGCGAGGGGGTGCTTTTCACGGCAAGGGTGCATACGACGACACAACACCGGTTTGCTTTTTGTTGTTGCAAACTGAACTTTTGGCCCTAATTCCACTTTCTCCCAATTATAACAATCCACAGACAGAAGGGAAACGACAGGGAAGTGAAGGGGCGGTCAATGAGGAGAGAGCGTGAGAGAGAGAGATGCGCGCAGCAGAACAGCTGTTTCTAATGTGAGATAAATGTCAGTTCATTTTGTCGCTGCCTGTCAGTGCTGGACAGTAACGAAGTACATTTACTTGAGTCCTGTACTTAAGTACATTTTTTGAGTATCTGTACTTTGCATGAGGGCTTTTGTTGTTGTTGTTGTTGTTGTTTTGAAATTCTGACTTTGGCTCCACTACATTTCCTCTTTCATTCAAATAAAAGTCGGTGATGGCGGCGGCAGGAGGTCAGAAGATGACAATAACTGTCCTTCTTGTTTTTGATGACATTTCTTTGCTGAAGTGTTTAGAGGTGTTTCTGTAGGCTTTGTGTAGCAGAGTGCTCCTACAAGCAAGTCAGCGCATCATTAGGTGGTTTCAGAGAGTTACAAGCTCCCGTAAATGTACCGTGAAAACAACAGAGCCATGTATTGATATTAGAAACTGTACTTTGTAATTTGTACTTTTCAATACCTATGTATTTTTAAAAGCCAGTACTCTAGTACTTTAAGTGGAGAAAAACTTTGACTGAGCAACTTTCACTTATGGTTGAGTAATATTTGAGCAGGAGTATCTATACTTTGACTCAAGTACTGGGGTTGACTACTTTGTCCACCACTGCTCCCTGTTCCGCCCCTGATCCGCGCATGGGTACAGGGTAGGATCAGAAAGAATACATGGCTATAAATTATAGTTGGGAGTAGGGGTGTAACTACATCGATCTGTGCTTGGCAAGTTGGCCTTCTGGACAAAATATATCGATCTAACATCGTTTTAAAAGGTAATCAATCGATTGTTTCGATACGAGGAAATAAGTCATTGGATTTGAGCACGGCAGACTTTATATGCATGTGTTTTTTCTGGCTTTTTTAATAATAAAGACGTTAAACGTTACTCGATTCAGTCTGCCTGTCTGTGACGTTATCGCCACGCGCCAGCAGGATGATGACTCCGCAGCCGCCACATTAATTCGTACTGATGCATTTCACGCAACACATCAGATTTTGTCACACAGTAACAACATGTACTGAATAGCTGCTCCACCTTAAGGCTCAGAGTAGTGTATTATCGAGGTATTAATTATTTCGGCAGAAAATGTAATTTCAGCACAATCAACATTATAATGAACACAATATTGACTGATCAAGCCGCACGTAGCTTGATCTTCGCTTGACTGCCAGGATGATGGAAGTTAATTACTTGTGATCTGTCGCTGTCTGACTGAACAGCCTCATAGAAATGATATTTTACAATTCTTCATATTTTATTCTAACGAAATTCATTAAGGCAAGTAATTCAGTGCTTTTAAAGTCAAGATATTAAGCTGACACGGATCCCTTATTTTGTTTGCGGTCAGATGCGGGTGCTGCGTCTACAGCACAAGGCTGGCCCGGTGCCTGTCGCGGTGTTACATACAGTCAGCTTAATAAAGTCAGTGATCACAACTTAGAATTATATATTTATTTTTTAAAAAAACAACCTTTTATTCACTGCGGTCACGTCAGCCGTCTCTCGATTTCGCGTGGTCAAGCCAGCCGCTCCAACATTATAAGTGCGCTCTTATTACAGACTTTATGGCAAACGCACAGAAACAAGTGGGAAAGTCAGCGCTAACTTACAATAGAGTGCCTTGAGAGAGAGAGTGGCGACAACGAAGTTCAAAAAGCTGGCCGATCACGTGGTCCATGTAGCCCTTCAAAAGTTCCCAGAAGTGCTTGGCGGGCAATTCAAAACCCATAGAAAAACCACGACAATCGGTAAATAATGTCAATAAATGCTTTGCTTTGCAATATTTTTATGCTTATGTTAATTGCTTTGAACTCTGTTAAGTTTACTAAACCTGTACTTTCATTGACAGCAATAAAACCGTAATATTTCTGTTGTTTTTTTTACTTAGACATGAGTGAGGCAGACTTAACGTTATAGGTGACTAACAAGAAGTGTGTTCTAATAAGAAATCCGTGGCAAATTAATTAAATTTTCATTTGAATTCTTTGAAAATAAATGGAGTTCTATCACTATTTACATATTCCTTCCTTGTAAATATATATGCTTGTGTTAATTGCTTTGAACTCTGTTACCTTTACTAAACCTGTACATTCGTTGACAGCAATAAAACCGTAATATTTTCTCTTTCTCTTTTTTTTAAACTTTCAGACTTGAGTGAAGAAGACAGGTGACTAACAATGATTTGTCAATTGATATAACTGTGTTCTAATAGGAAACCAATGTCAAATAAATTAAATTTTCATTTCAATTCATTGCATATAAATTGAGTTCTACCACTATTTGTTACCTATTCTTCCTTGTAAATATATATCAATCAATCAATCAATCAAATTTTATTTATATAGCGCCAATTCACAACAAAGTTGTCTCAAGACACTTTACAAATAGAGTAGGTCTAGACCACACTCAATAATTTTGTTTACATCCGACAGTTGAAACAACTCCCCCATAAGCAAGCACTTTGGCGACAGCGGCGAGGAAAAACTTCCTTTTAACAGGCAGAAACCTCGGACAGATCCATGACTCATGGTGGGCGGTGATCTGACGGCACCGGTCGGGTTGAGAGGGAAAGAGGAAAAGGGGAGGAAAGAGGGGAGGTGGGAGGGGTGGAAGAGAGAGAGAAAAGAACAGAGACAGAGAGAACAGTAGTAACAGAACATCAATAGTAAAACTACAGTATGTGTAGCGGAAAAGTAGTACATATAAATATGTAAGCTGTATGTAAATAATAATACTAATACTAGATGTTACAATAATGATAATAAAATAATGATAATAATAGTAACAACAACAATGTGATGAATGTTTGATTGATTAGGTGAGTTATAATAATCCACAGTGGGAGGTTCAGCTGTGATCAGCGATCCATGCGCAGCCACAGTCCATAGGAATCTGCAGGATGACAAAGCAGAAAGACTCCGGGGAAGGAATCAAGTCAGTAACAGGCATTAATGGAATAACATAAACATCTGGGGAAAGAGATGAAGAAAGAGAGGAGCTCAGTGTGCCTTGGAGTCCCCCAGCAGCCTAAACCTATAGCAGCATAACTAGGGGCTGGTCAGGGCAAACCTGAGCCAGCCCTAACTATAAGCTTTATCAAAAAGGAAGGTTTTAAGTCTACTCTTAAATGTGGAGATGGTGTCTGCCTCCCGAACAGAAATTGGAAGATGGTTCCACAGGAGAGGAGCTTGATAACTGAAAGCTCTGGCTCCCAATCTACTTTTGGAGATCTTTGGGACCACCAGTAAGTCTGCATATTGAGACCTAAGTGTTCTAGTGGGATGGTAAGGTACTATAAGCTCTTTAAGATAAGATGGTGCCTGATCATTAAGTGCTTTGTATGTAAGGAGAAGGATTTTGAATTCTATCCTAGATTTTACAGGTAGCCAGTGCAGTGAAGCTAATACGGGAGTAATATGCTCTCTTATCCTAGTTCCTGTTAGTATACGAGCCGCAGCATTTTGAATCAACTGCAGACTCTTTAAAGACTTATTGCTGCAGCCCGATAATAACGCATTGCAGTAGTCTAGCCTAGAAGTAACAAATGCATGGACTAGTTTTTCTGCATCCGTTTGAGACAGGATGTGCCTGATTTTCTTGATATTGCGGAGGTGAAAAAAGGCAGTCCTTGAGATTTGTTTAATATGGGAGTTAAAGGATAAATCCTGATCAAAAATAACCCCCAGATTCCTTACAGTAGTGCTGGAGGCTAAAGTAAAGCCATCTAGTGTAGCTATATCACTGATTAGTTTGTTTCGGTGATTTAGGGCCAAGTATGATAACTTCAGTCTTATCTGAGTTTAGAAGCAGAAAATTGTGGGTCATCCAGATCTTAACATCCTTCAGACATGCTTGCAGTTTGTCTAACTGATTTGTTTCATCAGGTTTTATTCGATAAATATAATTGGCTATCATCGGCATAACAGTGAAAGTTAATGGAGTGGTTTCTAATAATATTGCCTAAGGGAAGCATATACAGAGTGAATAAAATTGGCCCCAGCACTGAGCCTTGTGGAACTCCATAACTAACTTTACTGTGCACAGAGGATTCATCATTAACATGTACAAACTGGAAGCAATTTGATAAATAGGATTTAAACCAGCTTAGTGCTGTTCCTTTAATGCCAATTAAATGTTCTAGTCTCTGTAGTAAAATATGGTGGTCGATCGTGTCAAATGCTGCACTAAGATCTAACAGGACAAGTACAGAGACAAGACCTTTGTCCGATGCTAACAGAAGGTCATTGGTTACTTTCACCAGTGCAGTCTCTGTGCTATGGTGTACTCTAAAGCCTGACTGAAATTTCTCGAATAATTCATTGAAATGCAAAAAATCACACAGCTGATTTGCAACTGTTTTTTCAAGAATCTTAGAGAGAAAGGGGAGGTTCGATATAGGTCTATAGTTAGCTAAGACCTCGGGATCAAGAGTTGGCTTTTTAAGAAGAGGTTTAATTACAGCTAATTTAAAGGACTGAGGTACATAGCCTACTGACAAAGAGAGATTTATCATATCTAGTAGAAAAGTGCCGACTACGGGCAAACTTTCCTTAAGTAATCTAGTTGGGATAGGATCTAGGAGACAGGTGGATGGCTTTGATGAAGAAATAGTCGAGGTTAATTGTGGAAGATCAATGGGAGAGAAGGAGTCTAGATATACCTCTGAATCTGCAGCCATCTCTAAGGTTTCTGTGTTAGGGAATAAATGAATATTGGTAGGGGGCATAAGTTGATCAATTCTGTCTCTAATGGATGTAATTTTATCATTGAAGAAGCTCAAAAAGTTATTACTGTTGAGAGACAGAGGAATACATGGCTCTATAGAGCTATGACTCTCTGTCAGCCTTGCTACAGTGTTAAAAAGAAACCTGGGGTTGTTCTTGTTATCCTCTATTAATGATGAGTAATAGGCTGCTTTAGCATTGCGGAGGCCATTTCTATAGGTTTTAAGACTATCTTGCCAGGTTAATCGAGACTCTTCCAAATTGGTGGAACGCCATTTCCTTTCTAGTTTTCTTGATGCCTGCTTTAACGCACGAGTTTCAGAATTATACCAAGGGGCTTGCTTTCTTAGTTTTATAAACTTCTTTTTCAGGGGAGCAATAGAGTTAAGCGTAGTTCGCAAGGATCCTGCAGCATGATCGACAAGATGATCAATTTGGGAGAAATTAAATAAAGTGTTATCAGAAACATTTAGACACGACATTGAGTTAAGAGCTAGGGGAATCTTTTCCTTAAATGTAGCTACAGCACTTTCAGAAAGGCATCTAGTATAATACTTTTTAGGTATTGGTGTGTAGTCTGACAGTAAGAATTCAAACGTTATTAAAAAATGATCCGATAAAACAGGGTTTTGTGGATATACTATTAATTGATCAATTTCAATGCCATAGGCTAGAGCAAGGTCGAGAGTGTGGTTGAAACAGTGTGTGGGCTTATGTACGATCTGGCTGAAACCAATTGAGTCCAGTAATGACATAAACGCAATGTTAAGGCTATCATTATCGACGTCAACATGAATATTGAAATCCCCTACAATGATAACTTTGTCTGTTTTAAGGACTAAGCTTGATAAAAACTCTAAGAATTCAGTCAGAAATTCTGAATATGGACCAGGAGCTCGGTACACAACAACAAATATAACTGGCTGTAGTATTTTCCATTTCGGGTGTGAAATACTCAGAACAAGGCTTTCGAATGAGTTATAATTAAGTTTAGGTTTAGGACTGATAAATAAGGTGGAGTCATAAATAGCTGCGACTCCACCTCCTCTGCCAGAGCCTCGAGGAATGTGAGTATTAATATGACTGGGGGGAGTAGCTTCATTTAAGCTAACATATTCTTCAGGACTTAACCAGGTTTCAGTGAGACAGAATAAATCAATATGATAATCAGAGATTAGTTCATTCACCAATACAGCCTTAGAAGACAGAGATCTGATGTTTAAGAGTCTACATTTGATGTTTATATTTTGGTGTGGTTTCACACTGGTGGTTTTAATTTTTATTAGGTTTTTATGATTTGCTCCTTTTCTGTTAATTTTTGATATAAATGATTCACATGGTCGGGGGACAGACACCGTTTCTATGGGGTGTTGGGTGGGTAACTGCTCTAATGGAAGCGCAGAGAGGCGTGTAAGACTGCAACTCTGCGTCCTGGTCTCAACTCTGGGTTGTCACGGACTGGGCTGATTAATAAACTTGTCCAGATTTCTAGAGATGAGAGCAGCTCCGTCCAAAGTGGGATGAATGCCGTCTCTCCTAATAAGACCAGGTTTTCCCCAGAATGTCCGCCAATTATCTACAAAGCCCACATTGTTATCTGGACACCACCTCGACAGCCAGCGGTTGAAGGATGACATGCGGCTAAACATGTCATCACTGGTGGTGTTAGGTAGGGGCCCAGAGAAAACTACGGAGTCCGACATCGTTTTAGCATATGTGCACACCGACTCTATGTTAATTTTGGTGACCTCCGATTGGCGTAATCGGGCGTCATTACCGCCGACGTGAATAACGATCTTACCATATCTACGTTTAGCCTTAGCCAGCAGTTTTAAATTTGACTCAATGTCGCCCGCTCTGGCCCCAGGGATGCATTTGACTGTGGTTGCTGGTGTCGCTAGTTTCACGTTTCGCACTATGGAGCTGCCAATTACCAGAGTTTGTTTCTCAGCGGGTGTGTCGCTGAGAGGGGAGAATCTATTGGAAACGTGAAGGGGTTGGTAGTGAGCCGTGGGCTTTATTTTAGGGCTATGCTTCCTTCGGACAGTCACCCAGCCTCCCGGCTGCTTGGGAGCTGCAGGGGGACGGCTAGCAGAAGCTACCTTAGGTCGGTCCGCACCGGCTACTGGGGTCTGGCTAGCTGATGAACTTTCCATGGTGCGGAGCCGCGCTTCTAATTCACTAAGCCTCGCCTCCAGCGCTACAAATAAACTACACTTATTACAAATACCATTATCATTAAAGGAGGCAGGCGAATAGCTAAGCATATCACACACCGAGCAAGAGAGAGCAGGAGAGTGAGAGGGAGAGAGGGAAGCCATGGCTAGTAGCTATGCTAATGCTAACGTTAGCTAACAGAGACGGAGAGTGTGAAAACAGCTGTGTGATATAGCGATAAAGCTGCTTAAATGGGGTCGCAGCAAGTGCTTAGGCAGTACGAAAGTAGTTAGGAGTTAAAGAGGTTAATTTGCCGCAGAGATCAGAGTTTTTTGGTGAAATATACTGGGCTAAGCCGGAGCTGCAAGTATCGACAGTACACAACTCAGCGACAGGAAACAGGAAATTACGCAATACGCTTACCGTAGCACGAGTAGAGTCACACTGTTAATTGCTTTGAACTCTTTACTAAACCATTCGTTGACAGCAATAAAACCGTGATATTTTCTCTCTCTCTTTTTTTTTACTTTCAGACTTGAGTGAAGCAGACAGGTGACTAACAATGATTTGTCAACTGACTACACATTAAGTCTGAACTTGTAACAGCATAACTGTTTAAATCTGGAAACCATTGTCAAATTTTCATTTCAATTCATTGTTCTACCACTATTTGTTACCTATTCTTCCTTGTAAATATATATGCTTATGTTAATTGCTTTGAACTCTGTTACTTTTACTAAACCATTCGTTGACAGCAATAAAACCATAATATTTTCTCTTTTTTTTTTTAACTTTCAGACGTGAGTGAGGTAGACTAACAGGTGACTAAAATGATTTGTCAATTCACTACACAAGTCTGGACTCGCAACAGCATAATGGTGATAACTGTGTTCTGATATTTGAATTCACTGCAAATAAATTGAGTTCTATCTATTTAACTATTCTTGCTTATCCCAAACTTACTCTACTAATTGATGAATAGTAAATCACACAGTCCTTTTTTTCCCAACGCACTGAAGACCACAATGAATTCCTTAAAGACTTCATCTACAGATGTCAAACAGATCAGCATGTAAAGCTGTTTGTGTCATTCCCGCTATGTTGTCCTTGATAGTCTCCACCATGGTATACTGTGCTGCATGGGGATGCTCCAACCGATCAGAGAAAGGCGTCCACATGTATGGCTTCCCCAAAGACAGGGACAGAAGAAAGGCATGGGTGGCTAAAGTCGGAAGGAGCAATTTATCTGTCACAAACAAAGATTTTAACAACAAAAAAATATGTGAGGTAATCATATTCAAACAATGCATTTGCACTGTCGCACACTTTCAAATACCACACCACAAGGAAATTTTTAGATTTTTTTAAATTAAGAACATAGAACAAAGAACAGAAAAACAATGCAAAAACCAAGGGAAGTTACAAAACAACATGGGCAACCCCAGAACAGCTGAAGGGGCTTCAGGACATTGTTGGACAAGTGCAGAGAGTGATAGACTGCTAAGCAGAAGTCCCACTTGAAATATCTCTCTGCACCCTGGCCTCCTCCTGCAACCCGGGAGAGTGCTGAGTGCTGTCTAGTGCAGGAAATACAAGGCAGAGAAAAAAGTCACTTTCAAATATGAAGAGCCACATTTTCCAATCATCAACAGCTTTTGCTGCTTATGGTTAATTAAGTATAATCAGCCACTGATGTGTAACACATTTGTCAAGTTGCCTCAGGTTCTTAACTGGTTGTGTTTTATATGTGCAAAGATTTTAAACACATCTACTAAGTTTAATCTGCTATCTAATAGTGTGTATTCAACCACAATGGGATATATGCTAGACATGTCCGTAGTTGTTATTGGGACTATGGATGGAAATTAGCATTATGCTACAATCCGGCATATTTACATGATTTTATGTTCATTAATGTGCACTGTCCCATTCAAATAAACACATAAATACAAATAAATACAAATAGTAGTCCTAGATAAAAGTGTTGAGTGTGAGAACTAAGTTGAAGTCACTCTGCAGGCACATTTTGAGGCTGACCAGTTTGTGAAGACCAGCAAGGGCAAGACTAGGCTGAGAGAAGATGCGATACCCACCATCTTTGTGCATCGGCCCGGAATCAGAAAGAGGAGGGCCCCTACTCCACGATGCCCCCCTTCACCTGCAAAGTCAGGGTCCATAGCTGCTGACCACAAGCTACTGTATTAAAGATGACACAGGTATAATGTATATGAACTCTTGATAATTATACCGATATTTCTTGTTTGAGTGACACAATATTATATTAATGTTTAAAAATGAACAGTGCCATGTCTTCTACTTACACCAGTTTCTCAGACTGAGGAAAGAAAAGATGAGGAGAGTGAGAGAAGGGAAAGTGACACAGAAGGAAGAGAGGACATGGCAGATGAGGAGAGACAGGGAGAACTCACATCAGCCATTCAGCAGAGCAGGGAGCCACCAACCAGGGAATCACAGCTCCTAAAACAATTGAAAAAACAAGAAAATCTAATAAAAATAAAAAAAAAAACAGAGCAGCACTGAGAAAAGTAAAGCAGGAAAATGCAGTTCTTAAGAGGACAATGAAAATTAAGGACAAAAAAATTAAGAAAATTTTAACCAAAGATCAAATTGGAGCATTAGGCAGACTTACCACAAGAGGGATGAAATGGAGCAATGATACAGTGAAGAAGGCGTTAAAACTTCGGTTTGCTGCTGGTTCCTCTGGCTACAAGGCCTTGCAGGACTTGCAGATTCCCCTGCCAGGAATTAGAACCCTGCAGAGAAGGATGCAGTCAGTTAGATTTGAGCTGGTGTTTTGACAGAGGTATTTGACTTCCTCAAACTGAAGGCAGATGGGTTTACAGACCTGGAGAGGGAGTGTGTGTTGACCATTGATGAAATGGCAATAACACCAAGTGTAGAGTTCACACGCTTACTGGGAAACTGTATGGCGATGTGACTTTGCCAGGTCACACAGGGGTAGCAACACATGCGTGTGTGTTTATGTTGGCTGGAAACACAACACGCTGGAAGCAAGTTGTTGCATACCATTTCAGCAGCAATTCTACAAATGGAGCAGAGTACAGGCCAATAATTAGTGAAATAATTCAGAGGGCAGCATCCATTGGGCTACATGTAATGAATGTCACCACCGACATGGGTAGCCCTAACCAGGCCATGTGGAAATCCTTTGGGGTCGACCACAATAAGACATCAGTGACACATCCAGCAACACCAGACAGGCAGCTCTTCTTCATGCCTTACGTCCCACATCTTGTGAAAAATCTAAAAAGGGCCCTTGTCCGTGGACAGGTGTTTGTCATTCCTTCAGATATCGTCCAAAAACAGAACCTCCCCTCTAATGAGGTTTCCGTGGTCCCAATTAAGGACTTAGTTAAATTTCAAGAAGGAATGGCATTAAAAATAGCTCCTCACCTGACAGCTGCAGCCATTGGGCCAAGTCACTTTGACAAGATGAAGGTTGGGCCAGCTCTCAGTGTATTCAATAGGGCAACAAGTGCTGGGCTGAAATACATGGTGCAGGAGGACAACCGCCCTCTGTCCTACATGACCACAGCATGGTTCCTGGAGCAAATTGATAAGTGGTTTGATCTCATGTCGTCTCGGCATCCAATTATAGCCTTGAGCAGGGTCAAGATGGAAGAATACCAGAGGGTCATCACCTTCCTCCAAGACACTGTCCATTTGTTCCATGGCATGAAGATTGGTCCAAAGGGATGGTGGAAGCCTGTTCAGTCAGGAGTGATAATGGCAACCACATCAATTCTGGCCATACAAGAAGAAATGCTGTCAAGGGGACACAAGTTTGTGTTAACCTCAAGGTTCACTCAAGACTGCCTTGAAAATACATTCAGCTGTGTGAGGTCTAAAAATCCTGTACCAACTCCAGTGGAATTCCATCATGCTCTCAGGATCATATCTGTGGGGCAGTTCCTCACCACCATCAAGTCGGGCAGCTACCAGGAGGATGACAGTAGCTTTCTGGCAGACTTCCTGGACAGAGTGGAGGAAAATGTCACTCCATCAGTTAGAGTGCACGGTGTGATTGTCTGTGGCAACTCGGCCTGTGGCCTCGTGCCTACGACCAAATCACACCAGTGCTGATATTTACAAACACAGCACTCCCTCTCGTGTGATATTGCTTAAATAATGCTCATATTTACAGTATAAAATACATTAAAAATTCATAAAAAAATATTAAATGTGTTTAAATGCAATATAAAGAGGCGTGTGTCATAGAGCAGGCTTAGATCTACTGTCCTACACTGATTTTGAGCCAAAGGGAAGCTATTGAGTAATAATGACATAATTTATTAGAAATTAACACTAAATAAATAAATAAATAAATAAATAATAGCTATAATAAGTGTTATGTTAATAATAATAAAAAAAATCAACACACACCTAGCCCTCTGGGTCTTGTTTTCTTTGTTAACTAGCAATGAACAACTCAGAGCACATTTGGAGAACAAAAAATGGAAAAAATAACATAAAATGTGAACTTTGATGAAAAAAGGAGACGTTAATAAAAAAAAAAAAAAAAAAAAAAAAAAAAAGGCTTATCCCTTTTTTATTTGCAAAGGTCGCAGTTCCAGTTGCCTGCCCTTGCTTTTTGGAGTTTCTCTTCCTCCAAATCCAGGCATTCCTCGCGGCACCACCTTTCGCAGGTGTCACACTGTATCTGTAAAATGAAGTGAGCAAAGACAATATCAGTACCATCTTCTCAGCAATTCCATCATAGTTTGCCACAGGGAGTCATTTCAGGTTGTATACAAAGACAAAATGTTACATAATCATTTCTATTCAAATTCGTATGAAGAAGATTATGTCCACTGCAATACACATTTCCAATGTGTGTAAAGGTGCTTTTCAAAATCAAATTATATGGATGTCTTTTCAATTATCACAACACTTATAATATCCCAGTAATAATTACTTTGTGTCCTTGTCCATTATGTTTACAAAGAGATAATTATTTCCCCTAAATCAATTGATTAATTGTCTGCATCCCATTATTTGTCTGAAAATGCAATATGTTAACTTTCAGGTTTGCTGACAGTCCAAGCTCTAATGTGAATGGGGGGGGGGGGGGGGGGGGGGGGGGGACTTGCAGTGTCCCCATGGGGTCATCTAAGTACAAATTATTGTTGCACTGCTTTCCATTTTTTAGCGATGCTGTAATTTTGTCTGCTTAAAAATCAAGCGCAGCCCTTTACACTCCATGAAAGCCAAAACTTACTCTCAGCCATGCTATGCCATGTTTAATTCAACTCTTTGGTTACAGGGATTGTGATGAGAAACATCAACAAGTAATCTTCCACTATCCAAAAAACTTTTTTTTGGTTCATTTATCATGCTTAAACTTTGAAGCTTGCCATTTTGAAATGTGAGACTGCGTACAATGTACTGTGTGCATTGTGTGATAAATCATGATCAAAATCAGATCAAATTTTGTAGAGTAATATTACTTTTTTGATGATCTGTATGATGAATATAATCCCCCACCCCCTCCCTCCAAAAAATAAAGGGGCTAAGGGGGTGATGAAGACCTTTTATGAGCTTTAGTTGAATGTATGAGTTCCCATAAAGATCCCAGAGTTAGTCATCGGTTCATAACAATTCTTTTATAAATAAATAGCTAAGTGCCACCATCTTTTTATTTATTTAAATTATATCTTTACTTTGAACATACAGACGAATACATTGACGTGGTAGCATTAGTACGCACCAAAGCAAATAACATTCCAGTTATTGTTTGTTTTGAGTCCTGAGCCAGATGAGGTTCACAAGTTCAATAGAATTCTGATGCAACTTAATGGAAAGTAGAACAGTCCCTCCAAAAACTATCCCTACAGAACACTTTTAATTTAGGACAATCTCAGAAGATAAGGTAATGGTTAGCAGCAGTCAAGCCACATTGCCTCTAGCATGGCATAGTTATATGTTTATACCTCTCTCCTGATACGGTGTCTTGAAATATCTAATAATATTCTTCCAGCAATGCTCTCTCCAGTCCATTGAGCTGGATGTTGTCCACTGGAAGGACCAGATGTTGCCCCAAGCCTCCTCAGAAATCTCAATCCCTGACTCCCATTCCCATTTATCTTTTATGTATAGAGTGTTGTTATTGTTGGCATAGGAAAGAGCTGTGTACAGCTTTGAGATGGATTTAGAAGCGGTTATGTTCATGGCATTTTAAATGCCAGAATCTTGAAGTCACTGATAGAATATGTGGCACCGTTGGATTTCCTCTGCACTAGAACACAGCGTTATTCTAATAAAGATTTGAAAGCTAGGGTCTCTATCTGTGTAGAGGAGAGTGACCTAAGTTCTGGCAAATTCATCCATCTCAACCTTCACTGTCTTTTTCATTTATTGTTTTTATCTCATGACTTTGTTTGTGGAGAATTCATGCTTCGCTTAGAAACACTCTTTAAGTATACGGTAAACCCTAAATCATAAATGATAAATAATAAACAGTGGAAAAAACTCACCCAACGAGTCACTGGAGGTCCTGAAACAGGGGGCTTTGAAGCACAGCACATCACACAGTGATTATCCAGGTCCAACACTGAAATAAAATTATTTATTGTTATTGTTGACATATGAACACAGTACACACTTGAATGACAGCTGTGTAGCTATCAATGTGGCTTGTCAGCTAGATCATTTATAATGATGACAGGAATGCTGATAGAGGTTTTGAAAGTATCAAAGAAAACTGTCACTATTATGATTCCTTAGTGAAGAAAAATAATTCGTATATCTTTATGATATAGCTTTTTTGTCAGTTGAATTTGACCATATAGAGGTTCGCAAAGAGTTATTTCTGATTTGTTATTGGATGTAGATTATTTTTGATGTGTTCTATTTCTTATCTTTCAACAAGATGGAATATTTAATATTAAGAAAAGAGAACAATGATTTATTAACCTGAGTCACTGAGTAATGCCAGGGCAAACTTTGTCCTTTCCGACGCCATCTCCTTCTTGGAGGTGCCAAAGGACATGGCAGGTAACGCCGGATATGCCTCCATTACTGCCTTTGCCATCTGCACCCACAAGATATAGTAATAATAATACAGAATTAAGCTTATTAAAATGATTTGTGAAGGATAGCGCAGTAGAAAGCCTAAAATGATTTGATTAGTCAAAAGTAATGCATGACCAAAACATGCTGATTAAAAACTACACTGTATGCACATTACATTTTATATATTGAATTTTTAAGTTGAGCACCAAAACTCTGACACATAATGTTTGACAGAGAAAAATAAATAACATAAATATTGCAAGACACAGACACACATGGACATTACCTTAGTGACGATGACCCCACAGCTACACTTGTCTCGTTGTACTGGATGGTCCATCATTAATCCCCTCCATCTGAGTCTCCCCCAGTCATTTTTGCCAAGGGTGATATTTCTGAACCGCATGTAATCCCTATGAAAAACATATGGTGTATCAATACACATGGAATATCAATATGAAAGTAATGTTTAAAAATTAATGACCTTCAAATTAATAAAAATCCTCAGCAGGCAGATGAGACTATCAGAAATCACATAGTTAAGCTTTTATAGGGTTACCTGCATCAATTGCCTGCCAGAATTGCAAGGTCTGCCTTCAAATTCATGAGAGGGCTGTCCTTTATGAGGAAAAAAAAGATGACCTACCGTATTCTTTTTGCAGCATCTGCAGACTCAGCTTGCTCTGATTTATTTGCCATCGGGTCCAGCAAGGACACAGCCTTCATGGCAGGAAGTACATACTAAAAAGAATATATGAACGTTATCTCAAAACAACACAAAAAGATATCAGATGAAGTAACAACCACTGACCAGTAACTTCCAGTGAACTCCCCCAACATTTACAAAAGACAGTATGGCCTCATTGTTGCTGAAGTCTGTCTGTAATAGAAACAAAAACATCAACACATCACGTCAAGTAATTTTCAATTAAATGAGTTTTCTCTTTAATGAAACTTCATATTCTCAAAATTGATAACATAAACAAAATCCTTTCATTGCACATAATTAATTTCTAAAGTTTTTGTTACGCAAATTAGCAGGTTCTGGTCTGGACAGGATGGAGCAATGAAAACAAGCATTACCCTTCGCAGGCTGTGCTGTCTGACCCTGTCTGGTGTTTCAAAAAGGATCACACCAGCTGTGTAGTGGTTTAGGATGAAAACAGCCCTTCCAAGGTTGAGCTGTTTGGCGTACAGATGGAATAGACCCTCCATAACCTGATATGGAAGAAGACAGGATATACAGCTGATCAAATAACAATTGTAAACACACAAGTACTATAAAAGTGTAATGAAAGGTCCCTTTTTTAAAACAAAAAATAAAATACGCCTAACATCATATATGCTTGTATTGTTGGTAACATTTAAATGATCAGCTACCTCCCCTGTCAGCCACTGGTGAGGTCGCAGTGAACACAGTTCACCGTGATGTATCAGGAAACTGCAGCCTGCCCGGTTGACAGATGGTATTACAGCAACTACCACTTTGGTGTTCTTTTTTTTCCAGAGTGATTGTAGCTGGGAAAAAGTATAATATATCAATTATTTATGTAATCGATTAAAATACACTAAAAAATCATCCATCCATCATCTTCCGCTTCATCCGGGGCCGGGATACGGGAACGGCAGTCTGAGCAGGGACACCCAAACTTCCCTCTCCCTGGGCACTTCCTCCAGCTCTTCCAGGAGGACCCCAAGGTGTTCCCAGGCCAGCCAGGTGACATAGTCACTCCAGCATGTCCTGGGTCTTCCTCTCGTCTCCTCCCGGTGGGACATGCCTGGAAAACCTCCCTGGGGAGGCGTCCAGGGGGCATCCGATACAGATGCCCGAGCCACCTCAGCTGACTCCTCTCGATGTGGAGGAGCAGCAGCTCTACTTCGAGCTCCTCCTGGGTGACAGAGCTCCTCACCATATCTCTACGGGAGCGCCCTGCCACCCTGTGGAGGAAGCTCAATTCAGCCGCTTGTATCCAGGATCTTGTTCTTCTGGTCAAGACCCAAAGTTCATGACCATAGGTGAGGGTAGGAGTGTAGATTGACCAGTAAATCGAGAGCTTCGCCTTTCGGCTCAGCACTGTCAATCTCACACTCCATTTTTCCCTCACTCATGAACAAGACCCCAATATACTTGAACTTCTCCACTTGATTATAAATAGTATTACAAATGGAATCAAATAATAATCAGTAATGTCAAACTGCATATTTTAATTTATAGTCCAAAACATATGCAGGAATAAAATGCCTGAGTGATTTTTGTTGGATATGGTTTCAAAATGTGAAAATCCTCCAATAGTAGTGTGATGGTTACTCCTACCTGCTGTTCTTCATCTTGCTTTTTCTCCGAGACTGTGGCTTCGGTAGTGGTGGGTGGTAAAAGTATGTCCATACATGCTCTTTCCATTTCTTTTACAGAGGGTTCATCATGGTTCACAAGGTGATACAATCTCCCTGGCACAATTGGGATACAATTGTATCTGCACACAGTGCCAAGGGAAACCTGAAAATGCCGGTGCTAATTGCTGGAATAGCAACTGATTGAATCTGATGTTCTATGACATGATTCAGGATGCTTTCTATTGTCTTCTTTAAAGTTTTCTGGGCTTTGGAAAGTGTTCGTGAGGATGGATTATTTCTGATTTGTGGGCCGACTGCATGAATTAAATATCTGCTAGGTAAATCACCAGCACTTGTAACCACAGCCTCTCCGGGTTTTAATTTGCCATACTTTTGAAAATGGCTGTCACTTAGTTATCTCAGGCCCTCCAGCTGTAGCCAAAGCCAGTGCAAGCCCTCCAGTGTGACGCAAACTCTTATTGGCAGCATTAACAATTGCATCCACAGTAAAGGATGTCAGATCTGCCTTCCACACACATACTGTCAGGGTTTCTGAGACTTCGACGGACAAACTCTTCTCTTGAGACAGCAGGGGTGGTGGTGGGCCGGCCTCCTCCAGCAAAGTGTCAATGTCAGTTTGGATGGTTGGTTCGGTGTCCAGCTGTACAGTGCACGTTATGGATCAGGTTAGGTTCATGCATTGAATAATGTAGTAAAACTCTGCATATCAATTAGTACATCACTTTGTTCAGAAAACAACCCTTTGTTGGCCCATGTCCTGGCAGGGGCTGCTGCTCTGTATCTGCATCATTGAAAATTGAGCACTGCTGATGTTCAGACTGGAGCTGTGATGAACAAGACTGAATAATTATATGAAATGCATACATCCCTCATTATAACGAATGTGCATTATCAACATTATTATCAATTGAATGGCTTGTATTCTAGATCTCTTAAAATATAGCTCACTTTTACCACAAACCCCAAGATCACGACACATACGATTACACAACTTATTAAACTATTACCTGAGGCTGTGTGTCCTGTTTAAGTTGAGTGGCATCGTTGTCTGTATCATTCTCCTCTACTTTGGTCTGGTTTGACGTCTTCTTCCTCTGAACATGGTAATCACAATGGTACACTGACTCCTCTTTTTATATAATATGGAATGTTATGGTACATAATGATACACTTTAGTGAACACTACAACATCTTGTTTCATTACCATGGTTTTTTGGGGTTTCACAAAATCAAAGGGCTTGATTATTCTTGAGACGTATACACCTCTCCTCCCCTGCTTCCTCTGTTTCCACTGTTCAACATCAACCCTGTGTGTCTTGGACTAATAAAAAGAGAGATCTATTGTTATTAACCTCTTTTTGGTAATCAGCAGTTAGTCTTTGTCAGGTTCTATTAGTCATTTGAGGTCTGTAATAGCAAGCATTATTTATTATTATTATTTATTGTTCTATATTGTTGTGTGGTTATTATCATCCTTTGGCTTTTTATACCTGTGAAAGACAATTGCGTTCATCAGAAAAACAGTGAAAACATCATACCTTTTTCTTGATTTTTAGAGAGTCCTTGTACTCTCTTAAAAGAGCTTCATGCATCCTCTTGTATGTGTGCACAAAATCATCAAATCTGGTGAGCCTCTTGTGTTGAAAACGGATCATTTTTAGATCCCATTGAGACTTTTCCATAATGCCCTGGGTCCTGTTATCTTTGGTGTAATTCTATTAAAGACATGTTGAATTTACATGGAGTCATGTTAGTATAGTATTTGTTAAATTACTGCACCCGCAAATCTAAAGACAATAATTCTCTCATTGCAGTCTTCATCAATGACATCAGAGTCTTTTATGACTGGCTGCGCAGTTGAGGTGAGTTCTTTCTGCAGGTTCTGGAAATGTTTCTCAACATTGTCGCCACCTGATGGACTCGAGAGAACCACAGAAGCACTCACAACAACCTCATCAAGTTGTTGTAGTGTCGTAGCCTGAGTCATAAGCCCGATCAGATGCATACACATGACGTAGTGCTTGCCAGCACTGTGGGAAAGAATGTTATAAGTAAACATAAATATTGCCAGTACAAAACCATAATGAAATATACAGAAAATAATTAATATTTAGTAGAAGAAGGCATCACTAACTGTTTCTTGCAGAGGACCTTTGCATTCTTCATGATGTGACTTAAACACCTATGTAGAATTGGCAGCTCAGTGACATTCTTCTTAGCTTTTCCAGTAACTATGTTATAGTACTGGGCAAGAAGCTCTGCGAGGCTCAGGCCACACAGATTTTGTGAGATGGCCTGCATCAAAACAGCAGAGCCATCGCAAATGTACATCACTGGCCTTTATTTAATGTTTCTCCCATGTGCTCTCATGCAGTCTGTGATGAAGGAGCCTAAGAAATACGACACAGATGCAGTGGTGTGTTTCTGCTGTCACAAATGTCGCCACAGGCACGGGGGAGCGACCTTTCAGTGGATGTCTTACAACAAGTTCATATATGTAAAAAGGTGTACTCTGTCCTTTGTCTTTTTTTACCACACTACCTGTTGCATCAAGATACACCACATCAGTCTTTGACCGTTGATGGAAAAGACTTATAGTCTTTTTTGACCACAACATCAGTCCTTTGGGCTGAAGTACGATTTTTTGGATGAGCTTTTCCTCATTGTCTTCTTCTTTTTCAGACATGAGTTGCAGACTGATCATTTCGTTCTCATGCAACCTATTTTTTTTCCTCTCAGAATATGCTATATTTTTCAAAACGCCTGTTGTGGGTACATTGTCTCTGCAACCGGATTCCATCACATCCTCCTCCAACTTCATCAAGCTCTCAAGATGGTATTGACGGGGAAGTTCTGAAGTTTTGAACTGAGTTTCTTTGAAATTTTTGTTCTGGTGTGTGATCTTATAGGTCTTCTCTTGAGCTGATCCCACCTATGATTCACCATGTCCCCATGAAAAATGACATCCATCTTCAGAGAGTATTCGCTCTTCACTTTCACGTCAACCTGGACACTACAGTCTTTGAACAGGCAGTATCCAGAACAGGTGAAGGCTGGACAGTTCTTCCTGGATCCTAGACTTTTTATGGTGTGCCTTTTAACTCCAAAACTGCAATAAGGATGCACAGTTTGTATTCCTTTTGCAATGACATTAGTCCAGTTTAATGACTTGAATTGTCTGTTTTCTTGTTTTCTTGTTTCACCCAATCATTGTGTTTAATATAAAAGAAACATGGCTTATTGGGCAACTTGTGTGTGAAGAATTGTTGTGGTTCTGCTGAGCCTTGTGATGATACACTTGAGGTACTGGAGGAAATCTGATGAAAAAAAGTAAAAGAAAAGTTACCAAATTGTCTCATACAGCGCTACGGATACACTAAAAACTTTAAAACGGGTTCATGAAATTGTTTACACCTTGCTTACAAAACAAACACACACAAAAGTGCAAATTTGTGATAGTCCTTCAATTGCACAGTACAAACAACAGTATACGACACACAAATAAAAACTGAAAATAAATAAATCTCACAAAAAGTTGTAATGACTTGTTGGAATCCACAATATAAAAATTAGAATTTTACATAAAAATAGGTAATCACCAATTTAAAGTGGCACTATCACAAATACAGCAGTAAAAACATTAAAAACAAAAACTAACATATTACAATGACTGAAATATCCAATAAATAGGTCCAGGGGAGCCATAACTCTCTTTACACAGAATATGCCTGTGTCTGTGGAGAAAATGCAGAATTCATTTTTGTTATGAGACAAGCCGGCCTGGCGCTCAGCCCCACCTCCTAAACAGCACGCTATGTAAAGAGGATATCTGATACGCTGCGCCACTGGCCCCATCTAGTGGCTGAAAGAAGAACTGGAATTTGCGATAGTGTTACTTTTAAAGTTGTTACCTCAATTTCCAAGCTAGGTGAGGTTAAATTGATTTAATGGATTTTATCTGTTAGGTCTTTAAACAGGGGTACAGGGCTGAATGAGTCTGTTTCATGTAGGTGTGTGTTGTATGTTTCATTGTCATCCAGTTTATTGTTTCTTACCTCTTCACTCTCTGCTCTGGGCTGGTCGATCTCCTGGTCACCTGACTGGGGTGAAAACTGGATGTTGTATTGTTCTTCATCGTCACTGCCAGAAATGTCCTCCTCCTTCCCACTGCCATGGTTTCAAAACCTGAACATATTAAAAAAAAAAGATTAGTCTTATTCTGCTGTTGGATTTACCATCCAGTGTATTGTGTCTTCCTTGTTTACCCTCTTCTCTGGTCTGGTCAATCTCCTGGTCACCTGACTGGGGTGAAGACTGGATTTTGCATTGTTCTTCATCGTCCCTGCCAGATGTGTCCTCCTTCCCACTGCCGTGGGTTTCCAAACCTAAACATATTAAAAATGATTAGTCTTATTCTACTGTTGGATTTACCATCCAGTGTATTGTGTCTTCCTTGTTTACCTTCTTCTCTGGTCTGGTCAATCTCCTGGTCACCTGACTGGGGTGAAGACTGGATGTTGCATTGTTCTTCATCATCCCTGCCAGATGCATCCTCCTTCCCACTGCCCTGGGTTTCCAAACCTGAACAAATTAAAAATGATTAGTCATATTCTACTGTTGGATATGATTGCTATACATAGAGAATCTTCATTTTTCTGTAGATATGTTCTGTGTTAAACATAACAAGGTTGAAATATTCTAGATTTCACTTTATTGAAGACTGTGGTTGAACATAATGAAGCTAGAAATCTATACATGCCTTAACATACTGATTTGCGTTTGTCTTCTATAACACATTCTACATCTCGGAGCCCACATCCTGCCTTATCTTTCTTAGCCCTTCAAACGGAGCAAACAGTGGTATATAGGAAACAGCCTGGAAACACAGCCCAAGGCGTCACCAGGATGTATTAACCCTGTTGTACCCTTTGGGACATTTTCGTCCAAAGAAGAAAATTTTCACTCATTTTTGGCAATAACTTTCACAGTATGATGATGACTTTGGCCAGGAAGCTTAATTTTATTTAGCAATTTGGTTTTGGAAGTACAGTGTGAGAAATCTTGTCCCATGCACATTGAACTTTGATCATTCTGAGAAATCAGGGCATGCAGCACAAGTCTGAAAACTACAGTCGCATTGTGTAAGAAAAAAAAAAGAAAAAAGAAAAAAAAAAACGTATCTGACAGTCATTTCATAGTGAGAAAAAAGCAAGCAATAGGAGATATACCTGTTCTGAAGCTGTAGCCTGTGGGGCGATGACCATGCAGAATGAGGACGCTAGCGAGCTAGGGCAATACTCCTCATCTCCTTCTGATGCTGACTCGTCGGGAAGCCCGTGTCAGAAGGAGATGAGGAAAAGTCCTGCATCTTGCTGCGTCCTCAGGATCATTGTTCCATCTCTGCTCTATCTCTGTGCAAAAAATAATTATCTTTTAGCCGTGACCTACCTTCAAGAACCTCCATTTTCAGTCCTCTTCTGTTGTCCGCCCATATAACCTTTATCCACTTGACGAATTTTGGGTTACTTGATTTAAACACATCTACCGTGACTGCCACCCACTTCTCTGCTGTGGCACTGTCTGATAATTTATGTTGGATGAATTTCTTCAATAGAGCATCGCGACCTCCAGCTAACCGCCAGAGGTCTTGGCTCTTCTTTTTTCTACCTTTCTTCAATCGACCCATCGCTGAACTCATACCTTTGCCATGCGTCTTTTCACTCCAACCGGATGTTCTGGAGATTAAGCAGCACTTGCGTCATGGCCTGAGTCTATTGGCTACTGAGGCACTCTTTTTTCATTTACTTATTATAGGGTACGCACTCAATATGAGGATTTTTAGTTCTGAGAATCTTTTTCACATTTGAAATCCTTTCATGTTTTTTTTAATGAATTTTTAATGTAGGCTATGTCAAAATGTAGCTAAATAGCTCAATAACTCCCAGGTCATGTGACCTATTGGCTCAGAATCAGTGTAGGACAGTAGACCTAAGCCTGCTCTATGACACACACCTCCTTTTTATTGTATTTGAACACATTTAATATTTATTATGAATTTTTAATACCTGTCATAATGTAAATATGAGCATTATAGCTCAATAACTCCCAGGTCATGTGACCTTTTGATGCAAAATCAGTGTAGGACAGTAGAGCTAAGCTTGCTCTATGACACACACCTCCTTTTTATTGCATTTGAACACATTTAATATTTATTATGAATTTTTAATGTATTTTATACTGTAAATATGAGCATTATAGCTCAATAACTCCCAGGTCATGTGACCTTTTGATGCAAAATCAGTGTAGGACAGTAGATCAAAGCTTGCTCTATGACACACACCTCCTTTTTATTGCATTTGAACACATTTAATATTATTTTTTAATGAATTTTTAATGTATTTTATACTGTAAATATGAGCATTATATTTTTAATGTAGTTCTCATATTTTTAAAAATAAAATCTTAATACATTTAACACCTCTGTTTTATTTTGAAAACCGGAAGTTCCCACACGTTCTTGTAAGTTAGCGCTGACTTTCCCACTTGTTTCTGTGCGTTTGCCATAAAGTCTGTAATAAGAGCGCACTTAAAATGTTGGAGCGGCTGGATTGACCACGCGAAATCGAGAGAGGGTTGACATGACCCAGGTTTTTATTCACCGAGGTTCGGATTGGATTCTTTGGGAGATTTTAGCGTCTTTCTTCTGTGACAAACGCATTTCACTACTGCCGGCTGTGGGAGGTAAATCTGTCCGTATGCTGCCATCTCTGACAGTATTTAACCCAGAAGTCATTTGGAAAAGTATGAATCCAGTGTTTTTGAAGATTTGGGCTTTCACTTGGAGTTTTTGAGCATTTTCTTTTGGAGGGTTTATCGTTTTCCTCCTCGTCTTCTTTCCGGTGTAACAAGTAGCGTTGCTGTTGCCTAGCAACCGTGAATACCTCGCACTTGCTGATGACGTATCCCTGAGCTCCGCTGCGTCCGCTCAGCTCCTCTGCGCCCTACCTGCCCAGCCAACATGTCCAAGTGGGGCCCACATGGGATTTTCTTGGGTTACATGGGCTTAAACTGGGGCTTAATCTGGGGCTTAGAGTGGGCTTTTAATTGGGTTGGTGTTGGGCCCCACATGGGCATCCCAGAAGAATATACGTGGGCAAGAGATGGGCATCCCACTTGGACGGCACACATGGGTACTAGATGGGTCCCATTTGGGCTATATTCTCTGTTTGAAACAAGCAGTAAATTTAAAATTTGTTTAAGTTAAATTAATATGTATATATATGCATTGTTGTATTTTTGACACTTCGGGCATCATCAAAATGTTTTGGCGGCGCCACTTTAATGTAATCTAAACTTAAAAAATTCTGACATACATGGGATTTTTGCACAGCCTCAACCACAGCCGTAGATTATATCTGCTCTTTTGAAAGGGTCAGTTTATAAACAGAGACGTTCTATATTGCCTATAAGTATCCCGACACAACGTCAGATACAGCTAGTCAATTCCGTTTATTGTAACATTTATTTTTGTAAGGAAATAACAGAATTTTGTTTGGTTTCCGCGGTTTCACTTGAACATGCCATCTTGCTCACGGAATGATTGACGGTCTCACAGTGAACACGATTGACAGCCATGAGAATTATCACATTCGATTAAAAAACGTTAAAACAATTCAAATTGGTCTGGGGCGCACAGAGCTGCAAACCTGAAGAAAGCCAATTAAAATGCAGCCTCAGGTCACATGCTCACCTTTCAGGATCAGGACTGAAGAAGAGTTTTTCAAGCGCCAACTTTTTCTGGAGTTTCATTGCCGCCATAATTTTTGAAGAGCGGAGATTGCTGAATCTGTATTGCGCCTGTAAGTTCACTGAAGGTAAGTCCTGAATAGCTAACAAAAATATGGAACTGAAAATTCATAGCACTGTTAACTTTTTTTTTCGTTAGCGACGCCCAACGTGGTATCGCCTTGCCATTGCGAAATCTCGTCATTCCGATCATTGGTTTCAATGCATTTGGACTAGCGGCCCATTTCTTAACGTAGCTAGGTGGCTAAACATTCGTTAGCTAACATGCTAGGACTCAAGTGAATTTAACGTTGGTTATAATGTCCTAACCTGCCAATGTAGACTCACTAGAGCTGCACAACTGTCAGATGATGTTTTCCTCCTGTAGAAGTTCTTATCAAAATTTTTTTTCTGAAAATATAAGTTTAAGAACGATGATTAATTTGAGACGTGCTCACGAAGAAGTAGGGGAGACCGGGGCTAGTTGTCACGCGGGTAAGTTGTCACACTGCAATTATCTTCTCCACCAGAGGGCGCAACTAAAAAGTGGAGTACTAGTTTTCTTCCTTTGCATGGTCAGGTCTCATGGACTGAGTGAGGAGAGGACAACACATTGTAAGTTGAGATGAGCACCAATTAACCATTTTCCACTACCCAAAGTAAAAAATATTAACTCTATATTTTTTGAAATAAGCTTCATTCAGATAAAAATCCTAGCAGTTATACATGTGGACTTGTTAAAGTAGATATTAAGGCATCCAGTCATACCTCAGTCATTGTTCTGATTTAACCTAACTTTAAGATAGAGCTAGCATTAGCAAACATGGTCGTTTGGGGCAACTTGTCACAGTCATTTGGGGGTAAGTTGTCACATGTGACAACTTACCCCAGAGTAATAACTTTCAAAAATAATTTAAATCAACACATCCTAATGAAAAATTTACTTTATTTTTACAGAAAAAGAGTGGTTTAAAAGAGAGGAGAAAGTGAGAAGATGGTCAGGAGTTATAAAAGAAAAACAGAGCATGGCAGTGCAGCACCTGACGTGATGCTGAGGGCAGTCAGGCAGGTGACCCTAGGTCACAAGTCCATCAGGAGTATGGCGAAGGACTTTAATGTCAACTACCGTACTTTGGCGCGGTACTGTAAAACATTCACACCAGCTGAAATTCAGGGTCAGACAGCTATCCCAACTACAGTGGTTGGGTACAAATCACCACGGCAGGTTTTCAGCACAGAGATGGAACTGCAGCTTGAGAACTATATCAAGAGATTCTCTGACATATATTTTGGTTTGTCTCCATCAGAGGTGAGAAAGCTGGCATATGAATTTGCGGTGGCAAAGGGCCTGAAATTTCCACAAGCTTGGTCAGACAAAGAAAAAGCCAGTGCCGAATGGTTTACAGGCTTCCTAAAGCGGCACCCCTCACTTTCTCTTAGAAAACCAGAGGCAACTAGCCTTGCCAGAGCTAGTGCCTTTAACAAGGAGAATGTGAAGTCTTTTTTTGACAATCTGGAGAAAGTGTTAACCAGACATTCCCTGGGACCAGGAGATATCTGGAACATGGATGAAACTGGAGTGACAACGGTACAGAAACCAGACCGATTGGTAGCCAGGCGTGGCTTCAAGCAGGTGGGGTCACTGACATCTGGGGAAAGGGGTACCCTTGTGACCCTTGCCTGCGCAGTCTCAGCCACAGGGAACAGCATCCCCCCCTATTTCATATTTCCTCGGGTGCACTTTCGTGATCATTTCATCAACAATGGGCCTCCAGGCTGCAAAGGAGGAGCAAATCCCACAGGGTGGATGAAAGAACCACACTTTGTTGATTTCCCCAAGCATTTTGTGGAACATGCCAAGTGCTCAAAGGAGAAGCCCTGCTTACTCCTTCTGGATAACCACTGCTCACATCTCTCTATTGATGGGCTGAATTTTGCCAAAGAAAATGGCATCATCATGTTGTCCCTCCCACCCACTGCTCACACAGGCTGCAGCCTTTAGACAGAGGTGTTTACGGGCCATTTAAAAAGCATGTAAACTCTGTCTCTGATTCCTGGATGAGGAACAACCCAGGGAAAACACTCAGCATCTATGACATCCCTGGGATTGTAGCAACTGCTTATCCCCTGGCTGCAACCCCACTTAATATTGAGGCCGGCTTTCAGGCAACAGGGATTCAGCCTTACAACAGGGATGTGTTCTTGGAGACAGAATTTGCGCCATCTTACGTCTCAGATCGCCCCTACCAGGACCCAGCTCTACCAAGCCCAAGCACTAACCCAGCCATTCCAGGCTCCGAAACTGAACCATCTTCTCCAGGCCCCAGCACTGATCCATTCAGCACCAACCCAGCCATTCCAGGCCCCAGCACTGACCCATCCAGCACCAACCCAGCCATTCCTGGACCCAGCACTGGCCCAGCTGCTCCAGGCCCAGGCACCAACCAAGAAGCTATTCCAGGCCCTAGTAACCCAGCCTCCTCCACCAACACATTTACCCAGAGATATTAGCTTACCCAAAAGCTGGTCCAAGAAAAAAAGTTACCCAGCAGAAAAAGAAGAGAAAAACTTATATTCTCACTGACACACCTGTGAAGGAGGCACTTGAAGCTGAAAGGCAGGCACAAGGGAAGAAAAGACTGTTCAAAAAGAAAGGCAAGGCAACCAAATCTAAAATGCCAAAGAAGCAAAGCACAGGGAAGAAACAGAGGGCAGATACAAAAAGAAAAACTCCAGATGACTCCTCATCGGAAGAAGATGAGTCCCTGTGCCTGGTCTGCATAGAGCCATTTGGAAACAGCCGCCCAGGAGAAACATGGGTGCAGTGCATGATATGCAAAGGATGGGCACATGAAGAATGCACCCCTGGCAATTCAGTCTACATATGCCAAAACTGCAACTCAGATGAGGAGTCTGACTAGTGAGCTCAGGTTTTGTTTGAGGTTTTCTTTTGTCCCAGGACCAGTTTAAGTGACAGTTTCATAATGCATGTTTCATAATATTTCATTTTATTTCATGTTATTTCATAAGATGCATGTGCTCCTGGCAATTCAATCTACATAAGCTATGCCAAAACTGCAACTCAGATGAGGAGTCTGACTAGTGTGATTTTCTTTTGTTCCAGGACCAGTTTAAGTGTCAGTTTCGTAATGCATGTTGCATAATATTTCATGTTATTTCATGTTTCATGTTATTTCATGAGTAATAAAAGTGAATTATTGTCATTTATTCACTTTCAATTAAAAAAAATAACAACAACAATAATTTTGTCCTTATTTTATTGGTTGCAAAATCCAGTGTGACATCTTACCCCACATAGTGTGACAACTTACCCATTGGTGGGGCAACTTGTCACATCTCCATTAGATTGCTTATAACTCTGCACTGACACAAGATATGAAAATGACATGAATACAAAATATATACCTGAGACTTTGGTCTTTCATCTGGTACATATTTTTTTTTATATATGATGTTTTGATTCCAAGATATATATATGAGTGTAAAAAGTGTGACAATATGCCCCGGTCTCCCCTACTACATTACCCACAATCCAAACGTGTGACAGCGGGGTCTGTGATTTGTCAAGCTCGCTGTTACCCACGAATGGGTGGTTCCGCTAGCAAGTTAGCTTTGACGGATTCCTTCTAATAATGCTGAGACAGCTGTTGAGAGCCTTGTTGCTGCTGGAGGCTTTCTGTAGGAATAAACACACTACGGCCAAAGTTCTCCTCAAAATACGGTGCTGTTTACAGGTGGGAGAAGTTTTTTTTTTTTTTTTTTTTTTAAAGTTTTAACTTAACTTTAGCCCCTCAGTTTAATGATAGTCTGAACTAACAACGGAGTGACACACCCCCCTCAGCTGCTGTTATCAATAATAAACGTCTAATGCCGGTGAGTTTATGGTTACACAGTGTGTAGATATCTATACATAATGAATAAAACGTCGCTGCAAATTTATGCTTTTTAGATGTAGGTGTTGTCGGTAGTATGCCTGCCGTCATGAGGCAGGCTAAGCTTCAGTAACATCACCGTGCTGGCTGCCATTGTCCAGGTGGGGACTAGCTATAACATTAGACTTTCAAGGATTTTGTAAAATGCTTAGCGTTATGGAGGAGTTGAGTGGGAGATTTTATATCAGGAACCGTAGCCGATGGAAAAAGTGGCCACAAGCTGTTGAGCTGCTGTAAAACATCACAACGGCAAATTAGCCTTTCGGCTTTCTCTGTGAAATTTGTTTTGCTTAATTTAGTTAACACTTTGAGAGATGCTAGTGCTCTGGTCTGGATAAGCTTTCCTGCCATCACCACAGCAGAAGATAAGTTTTTTATTGCATTTAAAGTAACACACTGCCTTGTCCTTAGCTTGACAAAAGAGTAGACTTTCAGTGAGCCGAAATGAAAGTGCACATACATTTTGCATTAATAATATATTTACATTTGTTTATTTAATATTACCTTTGGTTTCACTTGGTAACAATGTACTTTGAATTCAAATATAAACCTGACATCTTTAGTGTGTAATCATTTCATATTGGTTTAATTGGTTATGGTTGTTTATGTGTATGTTTATGGTCCTATCTCTTCTTTCAAAGTAAATTTTGACGGTGGCCGACAAGTACAAAACGCGCTGCATATACAGACAGGCGCTGCAAATACAGAAACGCGCTCCATAAAAGAAAACAGATGCAAAAGGAAAACGCTGCAAATACAAAAACGCGCTGCATAAACAGAAACGTGCTGCAAATACAGAAATGCGCTGCGTATAGGAAAACAGATGCAAAAGGAAAACGCTCCAAATACAGAAACGCGCTGCATAAACAGAAACGTGCTGCAAATACAGAAACGCGCTGCAAATAAGAAAACAACTGCAAAAAGAAAACGCTGCATATCCAGTCATACAACGGAAGTGCTCCAGGCCTCTAAGGGCAGTGCTGAGCGTCCACCCGAGAGACAAACAACGGACGTATCAACCATAGACTGTATAAAACATCAACGTGTGGAGCAGATTATCCCTGTAATGAATTCATTAACAGATTTAGACCTGAAGTGTCCATCCATAAAGCTAGATTTCTCCAGGCTATGCCAAATGAAACTTTGTTTTATGTGGAACTTAAATCTTTTTATGAATCTGTCTGTAAAATATGTAAAAACAAGAAAGCTTTCAAGACATCCGGTCTCTCAATTTTTGCATATATATTTATTTATTTTCTGTTTCTTTATTGATTAAATTTATTTTTATGCATCCTGATACATTGTAATTTTATTTTATTTTATTTTATTTATTTATTTTTGTCAAGCTCTGGTTTTTGTGTGATATCTATTATGCACTCCCTGTACTTCACTGTTGTTTCATGTCTGTACGATGTCATAATGTTTAATGTCATGTTTATTTGTATAATGTCTCTAATGTGATCATAAAGTTTGTTTAAAAAAACGTGTGGAGCAGACGTGTGAATGAGAAGAAGAAAGTTATTGGTGGGAGGAAAATTGGAGTCGGCTGCACTTTCATAATACAGTAAAAGATGAGGGCCACACGTGGAAAAAAGAGAAAGAAAGAAAGAAAAAGAAAAAAGAATACGTACTTTTTCATATAGCCTCTCCCGATCTCTCTCGCGTGGACGCTCAGCACTGCCCCTAGAGGCCTGGAGCACTTCCGTTGTATGACTGGATATGCAGCTTTTTCTTTTTGCAGTTGTTTTCTTATTTGCAGCGCGTTTCTGTATTTGGACCGTTTTCCTTTTGCATCTGTTTTCCTATATGCAGCGCGTTTCTGTATTTGCAGCACGTTTCTGTTTATGCAGCGCGTTTCTGTATTTGCAGTGTTTTCCTTTTGCATCTGTTTTCTTATATGGAGCGCGTTTCTGTATTTGCAGCGCCTGTCTGTATATGCAGCGCGTTTGTACTTGTCGGCCACCGTAAATTTTAGGTTCACAAATTATTATAAACATTCTTGAGAATTACCCAATCAATTTTCCTAGTAGTCCCTTGATAATTGTTTGAGGAAATTTTAATGAAATGGAAATGTAAACATGTCCAAAAAGGAGTAGGAAGAAGTATAAAACTTATTGAATCATACCCCTCCTCCACAGAAATTACATTATAGAGTGCTACAGTCTCAATAATCCAAAAAATAAATTGATGATTATACACATCATATAGCTAGATAATATATTAGGTGACTTAGACTGAGACCACACACACAATTTTGCCTCAAATGACATTAACCACCACATAAAGTAAAATAATGATTATCTTGTCTTTTCAGAAAGAAATGGAGCGTTCTGAAAGAACAAAAAGAAGGAAAATAGCCGCTAAAGTGGCTGAACATTTTCGTCATGTTTCACAAGAAAGTGAATTCAATCTGCCACTGGAATTACAGTTTGGATCTGCCCATGAGGATTCCACTGAGGGTGGAAATTATGTGTACACTGATTGTGTTGAGAGTGTCGCACACGATGCAGTGGAGGAAAGGGACATTTTTTACGATGCTTTAGACACTGATATATTTGATGATTCAGAAACTGGGATGCCAGATCAATTCTTTGAATCAGATGACTTTGATGACCTGCATCTTGGATGTTCAGATTCAGATGCAGATTCAGAGACAACAGACACTAGTGGACTCGGAGAGTGGGCTGCGCAATACAATATCTCACAGACTGCGCTTTCTGCCCTGCTGAAAATTCTCAGACAAAAAGGACTGAATGTGCCATTGGGCACTAGAACCCTGATGTCCACAGACCGCACCTGTGACGTTAAAAATGTGGCAGGGGGAACATACTATCATTTTGGCATTACAAATTCAGTTGTGGCTAGAGTTGGCATGTTTAAATTTTGATCTGCGAGATTTGACAGATGTGCTTACACTTAGAGTCAATGTTGATGGCCTGCCTCTATTCCGGAGCACAGGTGTGAGTTTGTGGCCCATTCTGGGTAAGATTAAGGAGATCCCAAATTCAAATGTGTTTGTGATCGGTTTGTACTCAGGTGTGACAAAACCTACTAATCTGCAAGACTATTTGAATGAATTTATACAAGATATGAAATCTGTTTCACAGGAGGGTATTCAATATAATGGTGTGTATTTCAGAGTTGCAGCTCCAGATACATTCATTTGTGATGCACCTGCACACGCTTTCCTCAAATGTGTCAAGGGTCACACAGGCTATTATTCATGTGAACGCTGCATTCAAAAAGGTAAATATTTAAATGGAAGGATGACTTTTCCTGAGTTGTCTGCTGAACAAAGGACTGATGAGGCATTTAGGGATGTGGCTTATGAAGAGCACCAAACAGGTGTTTCACCCCTAAATGAGTTAGGTGTGGGGTTAGTTTCAAGCTTTGTGCTCGACTATATGCACCTTGTGTGCTTGGGGGTGATGCGCAAGCTGATTTATCTTTGGTTGAAGGGCCCTCTAAGATGCAGGCAGTCTATTCAAATTCTGACTGTGATTTCAGCATTTATGGTCTCTGTCAGGGAACATTTGCCCAGGGATTTTGCAAGGAAACCAAGGTCTCTCCTAGAAATTAGCATGTGGAAAGCAACTGAGTTGAGGCAGTTTTTGCTTTATACTGGCCCTGTTGTATTGGTTAATAATATTTCTAACAAGATGTATAGACACTTTATGCTTCTGTCTGTATCTGTAAGAATTCTTCTTAGCCCTGATTTGTGTATTGAAAATTGTGACTATGCTGAAGATATTTTGAAGCTTTTTGTGAAAGATTTTGGTTTGATTTATGGGATGGAATTTGTTGGATATAATGTACATTCTTTGCTACACCTTGCCCAAGATGCTCGGAAATTTGGTCCTTTGGATAGCATTTCCTGTTTCCCATTTGAAACGTTTTTAGGTAAACTTAAAAAGATGGTAAGGAGGCCCCAAAACCCTGTGCAGCAAATTGTCCGGCGCATCCATGAGAAGCAGAGAGCAGGAAAACAGAAGAAAGCATCTGTTTCCTCTCCCCTTAAACAGCCTCATCTCTCTGGACCAGTGACTGAGGAACTTGCAACATGCCAGCAGTATAGGCAGTACAATGATGGACAGACATTCATTTCTTGCTCTAAGGGTAATAACTGTTTTACCGTAGGGGGAAGAATTCTCATTGTGAGAAATATTATTCTTCCTCATTGTGAAAATGTCAAAGTACTTTGTCACTTCTTTGAAAACTATGACTCTTTTTTCAACGACCCAATCGACTCAGCATGCCTTGGAATTCACTTTGTCTCAAAGTTATCTGGAGATTTGCATGTTGTATCCATTGAGGAATTACAGAGAAAAGTTGTCCTCTTGCCATTCAAATCTGGATATGTGGCATTTCCACAGCTTCACTAGCCTGCTTGTTTTGCATTTTCCAGCATGCTACCATTTGCAGTTGTGGAGTTTTTGGATGGTGGAGGTGTAGCTATTGTACCCTGCAAGTGGTTTTACTGGACCAGAGGAAGACTATTGTCGCTGGCCACCAGGACGACTTAACATCACCAAAGCAGTGAAGGATCAGCTTGTTCCAAACACAGACTGGCCGCAGTTCAGAGTGCGAATTTTGGGAAAAGCAGGTAATGTGACTTTTTTGAGTGGCAATAGTGATGATATATGTACCAACAAATTATACATAAGGTATGTTTCTGAAAGAGTAGTTACTGTTTTTGTGTATATTTATTGCAGCAAACTATGCCCATGCAAGGGAAAAGCTTTTGAAATCGGAGGTGAACTCGGACTTGCAGAGCGAGTCAGATTCTGGAATGGGAAAAGGAAATCGTAAAAGGTGGTAAGTGAGACAGTGAATGTGGTGTCAGACATGTTTGGAAAACCAGTGTGCTATTCCCATAATCCCATGCCCAATGTTTGGCCCTGATTTAGGCTAAAAACATGGTGTAAATGGTATATTTTCATGTCAAATTTGAAAGTTAGTGCTTACAGACACTTTGATTACGTCATATGCATAGTACAGAGGAATTTTTTTATTATTATTTTATTTTTATAATGTTTATAATGTATAAGTAAATGTTGCATTTGTTTCAGTTAGAAACACAGGTTTACACTATTAATCCGTAAATCAAAGATGTTAACACATAATAATCTACCACATTTTGTCTATTTCAAGGCAAAGACTTGCATCAAGTTCTGAGGATGAATCCGGCAGTGCTACGCAAGATCAACCATCATCCAATGGGTCTTCATGTTCTCCTGTTCCAGGGAACATGCAATCAAAAACTCCTCCCAAACAGTCAACACCCGTCCCTTTGTCCGGCCACCTTTGCTGTCAACACCTTCAGCAGTAGCTACTACACCACACATCCTCCGTAGACTGCAAGTTGACAACTCTGCATTTCGAGATGGTATGTTTGCACACATTCTAACCCTCCTGGAGGAAATCAAGGACACGCAGAGGGTCCATGGAAGGATGATACAAACACTCCTTTCACAAGGTGATGCGCCCGCTGTTTCAGTTCTACCAGAGGGTACAGTATTCCCACTGAGGACTGTCTCAGATGTTCAAGAAATGGAGCAGAAATTGGCAGACCCCACCTTCCATAAAGAAGTGGTAAGTATGAGCTAACATATAGGGTTTTTTTCCTGGCTCAGAAGGGGGCTTTGGTGGTGATGTCTGGGGTGTGCGCAAAATTTTGGGGGTATACATTTACAGATCATGCAGATGTATTAAGCGATGCCATATATTCTCTATTAGACGAGAGATGTCCAAATAATACAGTATATTCTTCCTAAACAAGAAACTACTAACCTCGATCACACCTGCTCCTTGAGAATCAGCTGGCCTGTTAGTCACCTGCTCCTCCGTCTCACCTGCTCCTCCATCTCACCTGCTCCTCCCTCTCACCTGCTCATCTCTCATCTGACTGGACTGTGATGGAGCTGTGACCTCTAATTCTTGGTATATCCCTCTGGACAATGAATAACAGTGTTGTATCAATAATTTAATGTTCATTTGGAATTCAGTTTTACATTATGTAACCTAACCAAATAGTTCCGTTCAATTTTTTCCCAAATTCCGTTTTCATTTTTTGGAATTCCATTTTATACATTTTATTCGTATTTTACCACAAAAGAGTGTGTTTTTAATGTTAATGAATAAAATGAATAAATGAAATGTATTTATTAATTCAAAAGCAATAACCAGCGTCTGTCTCCTGTTCTCTGCTCTGTTAGCGAGCAGCTGCTCTCATGTCTCCCTGGGTGTCAGTGCTTGTTTTCAACAGGGACTCTTTGACAGCCTGCTCTCATTGTCTGTTGAGAATTTATTTTGAAGAACCATATTTCATTTATAAGGGTTAATAAGACATACATTAATGACATGACAAGACATTAATGTACTAACAGTAACACAGGAGATAAACTAAACATCAAACCACAGAGATTCCGACTTGACTTTTTAACCATTTCAGTTCGTGTCCTCACTCATATTGTGAACCTGTTTTTGTATTTTTATATTAGATTCTTATCCTCTTTGGAAACTACATCAGCATGTACTGAAGAACAAGTCACAAGCTTAGAATTTTCCTGCAAGACTTAACTGGTTTCACAGAAAAATTAAGCAGGACTAAAATGCACCTTTAAATTCACTTAACTCAACGGGACTTGCATAGACGTATCTTAAAATAGTAATTGATTAATCCTGTTCTAGATTAAACTAAGCCGATACAAGAGGAAGGATAAGCGTTAGTCTAGGTCTAAATTTTGGCCTCAATTAATTCTCCAAGGAGGCAGGTTTAACTTCTGGTTAACTGTATTTGAGAGAGTATGGACTTCTTAGAATATTGAAATGAAGACCAACATGCAACATGCTTTTTGCTTCTGTCATTATTTCTGGGATGCCTACCAGTTTCATGAATATATTAGGTTGCTGTGGTGGCTGATATCGGGGGGGGGGAGGGGGGGGGGGCTACTGTTGATGAGGCAATGAGGAGGATGATGGGCTTCCTGATGGACAATGCCTTAGCCAGAAAATACAACTTTGTTGGCTGCCACGGGAAACTAGAATTCCGAAAGCTTCAATTGTTTGAAGTTGTGTACGGTATGTTTACTTTCCATGGGATTAGGGCTGCAACCAACAGTTTTTGTCATTGTCAACAGATGATGTATGCAATGTTCAATGTCATGTCATTTTTATGCAGTTATGTCCTGAACCACCCATACAATAGGATCACGCTTGTGTAATGTGAGACTGGAGAGGGATGATATTCATCAGTGTCTTAGGGCTCTATTTTTGTGTCATTATATGTTTGTCACTACTTGTTTGTTTGATGAACCTCTTAAATGAAATCTATTTTCTGAAAAAATGTTTAAATGGAGATACTGCAACTCCTTTGAATAAATGCTCAAATGCGGAATTGTATCTCACTCTTATGCTCTTTCTGGATGTTACTTACAGGCAGTTTGAAAAAAAAATTCCCTCACTAAGGAAATCACAAGGAAGGATGCTGAAAAGGCTGCGTCCAAATGGTTCATTGGTGCCAGGGACAGGGGAGGAAACCGTGCCATGAGAGCATGTGGTGGAGAGCAAACCTAAGTCTGAAGATATGCATACTGTCTTACATGACAGTACAATTTACAAAATGTTTAGACACTATTCAGCCACAACATTAGCATGGTTAGGTGCTTTTTCTGCACTCTTCACTTTTTATTTTTTGATAGTTTTTGCTGTGTTCATGATCATGGCATGAATTTTCTTTTAAAGACAAATCCCGGGGCATTTAAAGGGTTAAAAATAAAAAACAAATTAGGATGTTTTATTTTAATGATTAGAAATGAGTTTGTTAAAAGAATGATATCCGAAAGATGAAATCATTTTAAATTTTTTACTGTGTGGGGTTTTTTTTTTTTTTTTTTTTTTTTTGGTGTTTTTCACTTAATTTCTGATAGTCCAGTGGAGACAGACAGGATAGGAGGGGGGAGAGAGGGGAGGTGACATGCACGAGGGCCCTGGCCGTTGCAGTAGGACCCACCCCAGCGGCATGCGCGAATGTGCCACCGGGTGAGCTACCTGGGCAAAAACCAAATTTTTATTACATTTTTTAATCCCAAATTTTTTAAAAGACATTTTTTTTTTGCCTCAATTGTAAAAAAGTGAAATAAATATTAACCATCAGAGGGTTTTTACCTTTTTTTTTTTCCCTGTTGACTTTTTTTGCCATTTTGGATTTTAATTTCATGAAATTTAGCTGTGATTGATTCATGTGGCTTAAATTTTTAGCCGGGGTGTTGTTGTGTTTTTTTTTAATTTCAGATTTCATCTCAAAGTTTGAGTTAAGATTATCCCGGGGAAATATTGGTATAAATATTTAGGAAATAATTGTTTTCTGGGGCTTAAAATCTAACTGATTACAATACATTTTAAATATTTTTACAGATATTTGGCAGACATTTCTTTGAAAGTGGTATTAACGGGTCTATAAAAGTCTTACTTTTAATTTTGGAAAAAACCCTTAGGTCCCGTAATCACAGAAATCGAAATCTCAAATCACCAATAAATGTGGCAAGGGGGTTTTTCATTTTGTTTTTTCTTTCTATTTAAAGGGTCGTTGGAACAATTGGCAGCTGCCCTCTCGACCGAAACCAGATCCCCCCCTCCACCCCCCCCCCGGGGACAAAGCATGGGGTTTTGGTGATGTCACTGGATGACGATGGGGTGATCTGACATGGACACTGCACTCTAAATTTTTTTTATTTCAAGAGTTGTGAAATGTTTGTTTTGCTGGTTCAAAACAGCATTTTTATTATTATAGCTGTTGAGGAAAATCCCTTGTGGCGTTGCCCCGTGGCACTTTGTTATCTGCGTTTTTTCTATTATTCATTTTTCCCCCCAAAATTTCGATTCCTACCCCCTACAGCTTGAGAGGACCGGCCGAATTCTAAAATTTTCAAAAACTTGCCAATTAAAATTTTGCTCTGGCATCTTTAATTTAGAACTTCAATTAAAAAAAAGTAAACACAATCTCATATATTGATGTATTATTCCATTTTTTGATAGTTTTTGATCAATCTCGTTCAATGACCTTTTATCTTTTTTGGAGAAACTTTGAGTTTAAAATGGTTTGTATTTGTGAAATGTTCAACCTAAATTTCAATGTGACTTTTACTTATCGAGTTGCTGAATTTTGGTGATTGATTTTGGCTTCTGTTTGAAACTTTTTAGCTTCTCGCCTGAAACTTTAAAAAAATTTGACAGTTGTTCATCATGACTCAGTCTGTGGATAAAAATAAATTCTACAGTTTAGCTTATTTTTTTTCTAATCTCATTTTTTTTACTCTTCAGTTAGATTTTGGATGATCATATTAAAATACCAAATTCCTATTTTGAAGGAAGTAAAAAACAGTCTCTGTTCAAAAAATCAAAAAAATTACATTTTTTAGTTATTAAATTATTTTTAAAAGTTTTTTTTATATGCCCTTTTTGGGGAAAGCTAAATTATTTCGTGTAAAAAGCCTTTCACTGTTTATGTATCAGAAACACACTTGAAACAATTGTTAGGTGATGTTTGCATTTTTTTTTATTGTTTTTGGTTTTGTTTGTGACCAAGTTATTTCAAGTCTAATTTATTGTTTACAACAGTTTTTTCAGGTGGTTGAGATAATTTTTTTTAACATTTGAAAATTTTTGGGAAATGGAATTTTTTCCCCACTTGTTGCTTATGATGTTGTAATACATGTAAATAAAAAAAGTGATTTAGTTTTGGTTTTACATAGGATGTCTCCCAAAGTAGCCAGTGTCATACTTCTTAAATGCATTCGCATGGGGAAAGGTTTTGCTAGCTCTTGGGTGGGGAATAGCTAATTAATGGTTTCTACAGAGTGGCATGATCTTTTTTTCACATCACCTTTGAAAAGTGGTAAGAGGGAGACAGAAAACATAACAAAAAGCTTTTTTTCTCTTATATTTTCAAAACAAGATTTTTATAAGTAAGCTAAAAAATAAGACCTTTTTTTAAAATGGTCTAATCTTTGATAATCATTTCTCTTTTATTTTTTTAAAAATCAAATGCTTCAGAAAATAAAAAAATATAAAGAACAAAAAATAATATGCACAGTGTCTTTTTTTCTAGTATAACCTTTTTTTGGTTATGGTGTCACATCATCCTGTTGCCATGAAAACACTCCGCAGGGGAGTTGAAGAAGGTAAAAAACACCTTCCATTGCAGGCCCTCGGATGCCCTGTTTACCCCCAGTTCCTCACTGTGCCATGTGTCTCCCCACTGCTCTCCCTCATCCAGCAACCTTGGTTTTCGCTGGGGGCAAGCAGAAGTTGTGGAGGATGCATGCACCACCACAAGTGTGTCCACATTTTGGGGTGCAGGTTGATTCTGCGGTGAAATATCCCCCCTTTTTCCCAGACAAAAATGCCAAAGGCATTTTCAACTACCATTCTTGCTCCGACAGTCTGTATTGAAGATCCTCTTCTGATGGTGAGGTTCTGTCCAGGGTTGGCTCATCGGGTTTATTTTTTTGGGGGGGAAAAGCAGCATCACCGACCATGACAAATGGCACAGGGCCCAAGTGATCAGCACAGGCAGAGAGATTTGGTGGGAAAAATCAAGTGTCCTTTGTCTCCATTCCTCCCCCCAAAACCCGATCCGCATAGACCCACCATCACGGGTTCGCCCAAAGTCCCCCACTTGAATGGGCACGGAACCTGAGTCGCATCCCAAGTCCCCAAAAGCCTAGGAAAAATTTTTTTGAAATTTAAAAATTTTGATTTCCCAACAGTGGGGGTGCTTGTATGGTGACTGCTTGCCTCTATTGTCCCGGGAAATTTTTGGGAAATTCCACTTTTCCCAGAAGCCTCGTGCCACTTCATTCCATGTGTCTTTAGTTGGCCTTGGCGGAATGTCCCCATCACACCTTCTCAATGGCAGACACCCCAAAATGCACAGAGTTTCTCATGATTGCGTGCCGAGGCGATAGCAAATGCCAGGCTGACAGTGGCCCCCCAGTAGCCAAGCACCTGGGGGGCAGAAAACAAGGAAAGATTAAATTACATGTATTTTTTTTAAATTTACTTCCTTTTTTTTTGTTTCAGCTGATGTTTGTAAGGCACATGGAAAAGCCTGAGGGATCCCTTTGAAAGGGGGGGGGGGGGGGGGGGCGCAAAGACTGGAAATGTGCAAATAATGCCCCTTCCTCCTCCCCCACCTCCACCCCAAAAAGGTGGTAAACAAATATTTAAACATATCTTTTAAAAAAATTTTATTGTATTCCAAAACAATGTGTCCGTGAAGTCGCGTTAGAGACAAAGTCCTTTGTCTCTAACGACTGACACTCAAAACCGGGGTTTTCGGGTCACACCCAGTGATAAACGACTCCAAACGACTTTGTCAATCTGTTTGGACACCATGAATTTTGAACACATTACAGAGGTTAAATACCTGGGTTCCCAAATTTGTTAGACACTCTGACTATCTGACAGGCATAACTGATGAAGCTTTTTTGGATGGAACAAACGTCTTCAATAAGACTTTTAAACAAGTCCAGTTGCTTTAAATTTTAATCTTTCCCTGAGAACTTAACAATGTGATATAACGCTGGGACTATTCAACAGTCATTTTTAGGGGTGTATTGAAAGTTTTGAACATTTAAATAAAAATTAAGTGCCAAAACAAATTGTTCTCATAATATCAAAAAAATTAAAAGGGACTTTTTTTTAATTTTCCCTTTTCATCTTTTCTGTTTTTTTTTCTTTAATACTATAGTTTCAAAAAGCAACTTGACTCTTCCCACCATCAAAACGGGGAAAAGACAGAGTTTCGATCGGGGGACCCCCAATCACGGTCTGTGAAGACTCCCGCAGCAGACTAAAATTTTGGCAACAGAGGAGCACATCGTGGCGGGATCTCCCCCACCACCACTTTCCTAAAACCCTCTGGGGAAAAGGGAAACCCAAAGGCCCCCCAGGCCCCGTAGCCCCAGGGGTCGCGGGAAAACAAAAACTGCAGCATCACAACACTAAAAGAAGAGCTCACAGGCTCTTGGGCATCCTTCAAGAGCCCCCCCCAAACCCACATATGCCAAGGAAGAGCGGATGAGTGCTCCCCCACTTTGCACTCAGCCGGGTTCCTATGCTGCACAGACGGGACAAGGTAGGGGGCAAGAACAAAAAATAGGATTTTGGGGACACTTCCACCCTTGAAAAGGAGTTATCTCAACAACAACACACCCTCCCCCCAACAACAGGTATCTGGATGGCAGCCAAACACCCACCCCCCCCCTCAACCCCTAAACCCTCCCCCACTGGTCACTAAAGCACCCTAAAGGGGCCGGATTTTCATTAAATTCCCACCCCCCATAGCATTCCAAGACCAAAGGGCCATTCACTCAAACACGTCTTCCAGCCCCGCCCCCCAGGGGAGGAGGGCAGCAGGGGGGATCACGAAGCCCTGTAATGCTGACCATAATTGTTAAAATTTTGTATATAACTTTCTTTTTTTTAAAATTTGTGTGTGGAGGTTTGGGTTTTTTGAAAAAATCTTTAGCTTTTTACTTTTTCCCGTTTAATACAAATTATGAAAAGTTTTTAAAATATATGTTTGAAAATTTTTTTGATAGGTATTTTGTCTTGTCTATTTTTTTAAACTATATTTGTTTTTTTGGCTATTTAAACTTTTAAATGTGTGTGTGGGATTTGTTTTGAAAAAAATCTTGTTTTTTTTACTTTTAATACAAATTAAGTTTTTAAAATATATCTTTTGTTATTTTTTTAATAGGTTTTTTTGGCTTGAACAGAAATTTTTTTTTTAAAACTACATTTGTTTTTTTGGGCTTTTTAAAATTTTTTTAAAAAAAATAGTTTTTATTTATTGGCATTTTGTTATTAAAAATTTTTTCTGAGGCTTGTAATCAGTGATTTATTGTCTAAAAAAATTTGCAAATTACCTCAGTCCAACAGCCATCTCTGCTTGGGCTCTACACAGCTCTGTATTTTTTGTTGTTTGCCGGGTGTTTTTCAGGGCCAATGAGGGGGAGAAATCACCACCCCGTTCTGCACTATACGAAAAAAATTGATGGTGGCGTTGGGTTCCCGCCTGAGCTCAAACAACAAGGTGATGAAAATACCTTGTTGTCTCCTTGCGGTTGAGGGGAGCACCCAAAACCCCGGCTCCTTGCCTTCCCCCCCTCCTCTGTAGTCCATCAAGTAGGGGAAAAAATGCAAGATTCCCTCTTGCTAACAGGACTTTTGTGAAAACAAAAAATAATTATTAAGATAAATGTGTATTAAATTTAGAAAAGAAATAATGAAGATAAACAAGGTATTGTACACTGTAAAAAAGGAAAAAATTAATTCAAACCAAAAAAAAAATTGTTTTAACTGATTACAAAAAAATTTTTTAAATGACACTTACTCAATTTTGTAAGTTTAAATAAACATATTTAGGTTTTAAATACTTTTTACAAGTAAAAGTGAAATTTCTCATTTTTTTTAAATTAAGAAAATCCCTTAATTTTGTTATTTCTACTCATATTTTTTTTTTTAGAGTAAATTAAAATAAGTGAACTAACTAAAACAATTTTGTTTGTTTAACAGAAAAATTTAATTTCTTAGCAAGACAAAGTTCACTTTAAAATTTAAATTAACTTTTTTTTAATTCAATATACTTAAATATTTTTACTTAGTTGTAACTTTAAAATTCCTGTTAAAAACATGAAACGTAAACAAATTGTATTAAATAGCTCGACTACAAAATCAAACATACTTTGGTAAACATTAAAAACAGATTAACATAATTTAAATACAAGTTTTTCTTTTTTAAGTAACAGCAAGTAACGCAAAGTAACAGTGAAATGCCTTTGAAAATGGGAAGAGGATTAACCCTAGAAGTGGGCAAACTCCTTTCACGGTAACAGGTAAATTTTATCGTATACTGATATACTCGTAGAAAATTTTCAAACAAAAATGTTTGGTTTTACATCCCGACAAACCAAGCATTTTTATCACACTAGCCAAAATTATAGTAATCCAATATTGCCAAAACCATTATGTAATAAAAAAAAAAAGGAATTACGCTTTGAAAAATGGCAAAATATCTGATTAACTGTCACCGTATATAGGAATCGCCAACCCTATTCACTTCCAACAGTACAAAACCCCCCAACAGAACATCAAAAATACACCCTGGTGTACTTATAAAACAGTGCAAAGGCCAAGGAAATGGCAGAGGAAAGAACCACCCCATCTATGAGTGGACAAAACACTGATCTTACAAATACGCAATTTTTTGGGGGAGAAAAAAAATCAATCAAGAAAACTGTTTTTTGATAAAAAAACAGACGTAATATCTGTTTTTTGGTTAGTTTTAAAAATTTTTAAGAGCTTAAAAACGCTAAAATCATTTAAGGGATAGTTCGGATTTTTTTGGGAAAGTTGTATGACATCCTCACCATTAGTGTTGTCCATCACAGTGGGCTTTTCCCCCCGCTCCTGTGAGCAGAGTTCTAGCGTTGTAGTAGGGCCACTAGTTTGTTTGGGGGCATTAAAATAAAGTGTTTTGCTTCACAAAACAATTGCGTTCAAAAGTAATACATTTACACACAAAACCCGGTGTCCTGAAAAAAAAATCAACCTCACATTCACGTGGGGCCCTGTTTACAGTTGAATGTTAAAGTTAACATGTCTGACATGAAACAAGTGATAAGACTATACCCCAACCAAAGGGATAGCTTTTTGAACCGGAAATACAGAGCCGAACTTCATAGATGGAGTTACAAAAAAAAAAAAAAAAAGGCAAAAGGAGAGAGGAAGACAGAGAAAAATGGGCTGAAGTTGGACCTACGCTGTAGCACCACCATTTATTGTTCACTCGTCCTCGCAGCTAAGCTGTGGATTACTCTTTTTTAACTAATTGGGGGATGTCTAACAACTTTTGTCAAAAACCCAACTATCCCTTTCAAATCCTTATCATAAAATTCTTTCTTGATCTCACCCCTACATTAACGTACCACAGAAATGGCTACAGCAGTACAAAAAGTAAGCAAAAATGAACGCCCTACTAAAAGCTATTGTTTTCATTACTTCCAAAAAAAATAAACTGTTTTCCAAAATTTTACTGCTGTAGCCATTTCGTTATACACATCCATACAGTACAAACACTACAGCAAAATCATTTTTTAACGTAACACATTCAAAATTCACTGAGAATACTGTAGAAAAAAGATCTCTAAAGGGTTTTCAAAAAAAAAAAATAAAGTTTATCAAGTCAACCTGCGTAAATGTATCAAGTAAAGGAGGGTCAAGTAAAGGAGCAACCTTGTTTTTGTTTTTTCCATACACATGAAATTACTCCGCTGAAAAATGGCATTTTTAAGGTCACACCCTAGGCTTTAGGTTTCCCCTCCTCCAGGCCCATCAAGACTTTCGGGTAAAAATCAAATGTATTGGCCAAAGGGTTTTTTTTAACTTAATGCAGCGCATAAATCAGTGCAAAGAGCATGACAAAGCATCAGGAATGTGGGGAATCAATAACCATGTCACCCCAAAAAACGACTGCAATCCCCTCTGGGGAAAAGAATGTAGCATCGTTTAATTGGGACTGAATTTAAGAGAAGCCCAATGGTGGTTTTTTTTCGATGTTTGGTTCGTCAGACTGCGACATCTACGGACAAGAACAGAGAGTTACCTGTGACCCCAAACTGCCCCATAATTTTTAAAAATATGTAATATTATTTTATATAAATATTATATATATTATATATTATATATTTATTATATAATATATAAATATTAATTTGTATATATATTAATTTATGTATTTTTGGCTGGGCAAGTTTTAAGCTTATTTTCACGTTAAATTTATTTGACTATTAACGCCGAAATTTACTTTATCGGCATTAAAGCATGTTGCTCACATGCTTTTATTTTTGTGAAATTGTTGCTGGCTGCTGCGTGTAGGGGTTCACACTCCGGAAAATAGGTGGGATAATGCGCCAATGAGCTGGCTGCCAGCCCAGCCGCCCTTTTTAAAAAGAAGAAGAAGAAGGAGAATAGCACTGGTTTGCGGAATCGGGAAAGGAAAAAGGAAAACGCGGAAAAAAACCAAAACAGACAGGAGAAGGGTAAAGTCACAGAGCTTTTTTAAAAGGCCCTAGATGGGAAAGCTGCTCCCTTTAAAAGTTTCTGCTGTTACCTCAGAAAATTACCTGTTTTTTCCCGATTGTGGCTCAGGATTTTGTTGTAGATTTTTTTTTTATTTTTTATAAAAAGAAAGTCCCGTCAGTGGCAATAAGCTTTAATTTATATTATTACTATTATTATTTATTTTATTTATTATTATTTTTTATTATTTTTTTTTTTTTTTTACATTTTTTTTAAAAGGTCCCATATTATGCAAAATGCACTTTTTCAAGGGTTTTCCCTTTAAAATAGTGTCCCCCTGCCACAGATCCCCTGATATGAGAACATGCATCTCTCCCCCCTCTTGCTTTCTCCACCCTTTTAGTGAATGCAGGCAAAAAAACTCGTTTGGATTTTTCCTCGCTTATGTCATATCGGGGACGCCCCCCTCCTTAGGCAAGGAGCTCCTCCTTGGGGAGTAAGCCCCGCCTCTGCTGCCACCCCCCGGAAACCTGAAGGTCCGCCTTTCCCCGGGCGCCATTTTTTCCCCCGCTAATGCTGCTCTGGTAAATAAAGTGTTGAAACACGAGCAAAGTACGGGAAGTGCTCTGTTGTTGGCTGAGCAACAAGCACAAATGTCTTCATTACTGCCCCTCCACCCAGAGAAGCTCAATGGATTAATTTTGTTTTTTACGGAAAGTCCCCCCCAAAACTGGGTAAAGTGATGGTGTGTGTGTGTGTTGGACTCTTCATGAACGAGGGGCAACTCGTACAAAGCCGGATCATTCAACACTAAAAAGAGTTGGATCAGTGTACTGGCTGTGCCTGACTTCAAATGTGGCAGCGCTAAATTTTATCATGTTTATTGCTTTTTCTTTTTTGTGTTTTGTCGGGTCCCTATGGCTTACATCGCGGCAATATGAGTAGCATCTCTTCATGCCACGCATGAAAAATTGAGGGGAGTAAAAATAATGTGTGTAAACGTTTAAACCCAATGAAGATAATGAACTAAACCCCAAAAGTAAATTGGATGCTGGTAAGTGTTTTTCATGTCACTTTTTTTGTGACTTCATGCTGACGGTTTGTGTTGTCGGCCTGTTTTATGGGCGTCTCCTCTCTCCCCTGTGATGTTTTTTTTAACTTAGATTAGCACCAACGCTAAGTTTGTCAGACCTGAAATGTGTAGTTACCCGCTGCAGAATAAACCCACAAACTTGTATTTAGACTAAACCGGGCCTGTTTTAGCGCAGGATGTGGTTTTGTTTACTGTGCTTAAATGTAGAAAATGAAAAGCGTTTGTTTGCATTACATTACATTACAAACTCATGGGGGGGGCGGACAGCAGGAGGAGGAGAGGGACACGCCATAAAAGACGACTGTTCCTTTGAATTTAAAAAATTCATAAAATCATGACCATGGGTTTTTTAACGATTTTTACTCACAAAAAGGGCATTGTGTATTGTAACAAGATCATGTCACACACAGTAGTGTTATTATAAATGTATTTGGTCATAGCAGTGATGATACACATATGGTCCAGTACATTTGACGACCCCTTTGGGGTTACGTTACAGTGTAACGTGTGAATAATTGATACCAAATACTTATGGTTTTTGAATTTGCATTGCCACATATCAATTTTTTCTTTCATTTCTAATGAAAAAAAGTTGAATTTAGAATTTTAAAAAACAAAAACAAAAAAAAAAAGTAAGGACTGTGGAAGTATTTTCAAATTATTTTGTTAAGATAACATGCTGACAGTTTCGTTTAATTGGGTTTTTAAATTCATCAAAACAACGTCAGTAGTTTTTGTACTATACGTATTTTAAACATTTTTTTTTTTTTTTACACGCTGCCTTCTACAAGCTGGAGAAGATGCTGACCAACAAGATGGCTGTTTGAAAAACTGAGCCCCTCCCCAACTCATCTGGGCTTTCCACAGCTCGTCCTTTGTTTTACACCAAACAATGTTGTTTCCCTTTCTTGGAAAACTGTCGGGAAACAAATTTTGTTATGTTAACTTGTTAAAAAGTACTTTTTTCAGATTTACATCTTTGATTTTTTCTCTGTACTCTGTACTTCCCGACTTCCGGCTGACAGTATTACAAATGCTGAAAAAACCCCACGTCACATTGGTGGGGACCAACCTTCAAAGTGCAAAGTTCCCAAAGGCCCCTGAGAGGAGATGCAGAGAAAAACCCTGAAGACTGAGACAACATTTTGTAAGTGTTTTCGTTCTTATATTTGTCACTAAAAAAAAGTCATGTACATGTTGTATTTACAGTTGCAGTCACATTTTTTGTTGTAAAAGTTTCAACAAAAAAATAGAAAACTATTATTAAAATTATATAAATACACACAACTGATATGCACAGTTTTTTTTTGTTTGTTTTTTTTAAGTCTAAACAAAATCTTTGTGTAATACTGCACAGGGTATGTGGCTGATTTGATGGACCTCATCTTTGAGAAAGTCCTTCTGGACCCAGCACCAGACATGGATGAAGATCCAGAGGACATGAGTGCACAGTATGAGGAGCGAGACAGGAGGAGGTCGTCACCAGCTGTGTGTCCATGGTTCAACTAAGGGGAGGTCTGAATCCAACATAGCGGCCCTGGGCACCAGGAAACATGGTGAGAATCTGAAGAACCAGACTGTGACGAGGAGTGACGAGGAAGCACCAGCTCACAACACTCTGATAGGCTGATACCTGTAACGACTGAAACAAGAGGAAAAGATGTCCAGTTAGCATTGTAGCCTTGTAAACATCAATATTTGATATGTCAAACATTTTTCATATGGATTCAGTGAATTTCAGTTTTTTACTGTCATGGATAATAGGTACATCATTTGACATGTTATATGTTGTGATATAATATGTGAATTCAATAAAATGCTTCATGGTGTAAAAATGATCTCCTGTGAATTCATGTTTTAATATGCACAGTATCTACTTATTATGGGATGTGTTTCTCCATTCATGATGTTTTGTGAACACTGTAATGTTATGAACCACTGAAGTCATGTAAAGCAAATGCAAAGAATCTGACATATTAACTTCATAAATACAAGAGTTACAATAGATTGTGAAATTTTTTTCTGTCAGTATTGTGAAATAAACCCTGACAGGCTGATGCAGGACCCCGACAAAGTGGAGTTAATTCATCCTCAAGGAGTTTATTTCACAATACTGATTACTCACTGTACATTATCCTGTTTCATATACAGTAACTTACCATGATAAATACATTTGACACAAAATATTGATTTTAAAATAATTTTGCAGCTCATTCAGAGTCATTCTCATTCTAAGGTCTGTTGTGAGCACATCCAAAAAAATTAGAAAAATGTAAATATTTCAACAAAATGTAAGGCCTATGAAATTCAAACCTGACAGGCATTAGACAAGCTGTGGTGGATGAGCAGGAAGCTTTGACAAATTTCAAACACATAATGTTGGAAACTTTGTAACAGGTAAACTGTAACATGTAGTTTACAAACCACTGCACACAGCCTCAACCTCAGAAAACTGATGATAAAATTATGTTAAATGATCATACTGAAATTTTATGAATACCAAAACAAGCTCAGTATTATATTAACTGTTTAACTGTTAACACTGTTTTGATGGCATCTCTGCTGATATATTGCAGAAAAAAAGAGAATTTATTGTCAGTAATCATCAAAATATGTAATTGGGACACGTAACACCTGCACAGGTAAGAGTACTAACATGTCTCACCAGAGACATGACGGTTAACTACATGCACAAAAGACAATGTCACTTATTCGCCAAAATTTCCCTCAATAATGACCAAGCGGAGTGAGTTACACTTAGCATTAGCTACCGAGCTACATTTTTAGCGCTGTATCAACACACACATCGACTAATTGTAACGTACCAAAACACACCAAATTGTTGACTTACCATCAGAAATGTCCTGCAGCATCCACAGAGTTTTTAACTTCTGCAGGAGCTTCTGTCTGTGTCACATTCTGCATCAAAATCAGACGTTTGAATTTCAGCAGGTCTGAGACCAGCCGTATCCGTGTCCAGCATCAGGGTTGGCCCCTCACGCCCACTTCCTGAGAGGGGCGCGACTGGGCGTGACTAGTCACAGCTCATTTGCATTTAAAGCTACAGGCACAGAAACAGCTCGTTTCTAGAGAGGGCTGAAATAGGGGGATTTAGAGGCCTGCTGATCTGTATGATCTGAGTGGTGTTTTATGAAAAAAAACTTCAAAAGCATGTTTTGAGGACCTCTGAGACATAAAAACTTATCAGAAAGGGGCATAATATGATACCTTTAAGCTGAGATTTACACTAAATATGTGTTACTGATAAGTGCTGATGTTAAAAGTGTTTGCACAACAAATGTTATGGCACTTTCGTTCATATGGCAGCAGAACATTGAAATAGAAGTGCTCTTTACACTACTTTTGAATTCATTCTTGGAGTTTGCGTATACAATGCGATTAATCATGATTAATCAGGCAAATTATGCAGTTAATTGCGATTAAAGATTTTAATCATCGCCCAGTCCTAATATATATTTATATATATAAAATTTTCTTTCAACTGAACTACACAAAAATTCTCACAAGCTCTTATCTTGAGTAACCAGGTCATGCTTTCTGGAAAGAAACATATCCCTTGAGTTTTTCAAATTTACTTGTGTAATATTCAAACACTGAAATTTTTAAATTAAAAAAAAAAAAAAAAAAAAAATACTGATTTTCTTGATTCGAGTAACAGAAAAAATGTAACTCTTTGCCCAAAAATAATATACTGACATCCCATAATATACTTACATCCCATTGCTTCAGAAATCCAGAGTCATCCTCATGCAAATATGCAGGGACAGCACGGAGGACAGCAGCACGTCTGACATGGATGTCACCTTGTTCCTTGGGTGTGAAAACATATTCTTGCTTTACTATGGCTGGTAGACAGCATAGCCACACAACACTGTAATATAACAATGAGCCCTCCTATGTCTTTAGAGGTCAGAGTCCTACCAAATATAAAGAAAATTACTGTAGCGTCATTATCAAGCACCAAGAAGCTTACACAATGTACCTGGAGGTCATAAATCCTGAAGATCTCACTGAGGACTTCTGCTACTTTCCCTGTGCGTGCAGCTTTCTTCCTGAACAAGCTCAGAAAACGGGGGGTGTGTCGATCCAACTCAGCATAGAAGCAGTTCTTCAGGTTGATGTTTGAGATTCTGTGAAACTCTGCACAGATCTGTAAAAAAATAAAAAGACTGTTTAAGTCAGAGTATTGTATATGTGTCCTTCCTGAGAAGGAAAAATAAGACACATGGCAATGGAAACTGCCACACTAATGCCCATACACTGACATACTATGGCCACTTGTTAGCTTTTGGAGAAAAATTAATATACATTAGAGTAAGACTGTTTAAATTCTCACCGACACAGCCACACAAAGGAATTAAATTTAATACATCTACTCATCTAAGAAACATATTACCTGTGACTCAATTTTGAGGGCAGGCCAGCGTTCCAGGATCTCACCGACAGGTGGCTCATCACTGATGACCTCTTTGCGCCGCAGGGCAAAGGTGGTCTGCATCAACTTTCCAATCAGGAGAAGGTTCTTGTCACTCATCTTCACTTCATCTACAATTTGGAGTCTCAATTGTTCAAGGCTTGCGGCATCTTCACCTCTTGGGAAATTAGGAAGGAAATTCACTTCTGCCCTCTTTGGTCTTTTGATGTTAGCATGGGGAGCTTGTCTGTCTGGGTTGTTTCTGCTCCTCTTCCCAGAATTTACAGCTACCTCAAAAATCCCTCCCACGACTCAACTTACTACGGTAGTTTCCCATTTTAAACTTCAAACTATTTTTCCAACCATACCATCCTGTCTGAGATCCTGGCTCTTTAAGACAGTAATACTTGGTGACAAGTGCTTCTGCTACCACTGACAACTGCTTATCCTCAGGGTATGCTGTGAAGCTATGCATTTTGTTAGCAAGGCTCTCGAGAATATCATGCTTTTGTCCCTTAGATAACCTAAGAGTTCTCCCTGTTCTCTCATATGTAGCATTTCCCTCACCGAGTAAGAATTCTACGTCATGAGAAAAAGTCGGCACTGGAAAAACATCAGGCCATCTTTCAGCCCTGGCTGGAGTCATAGCATGAGGCAATATTTCTGTGTCATCTGATGCTACTGAAGTGGCATCACTCTCAGACCTGATCACTTTCAGTACAGCCTTCTGTGGAAGTTCTTCAATGTCTACAAGTGAACATAACTGGCCATCAAAATCTGGATCTTGGTATGCTAGGCTAAAGTCACCGTCTAGCCTAAACTTTTCTTTCATCATAATTTTTAGCTCATCCACAGATTCTGGACGTGAACAGAAAGTCATCTTTCTGACAAATGTCTGGGGAGGTATGGACATGAAGGAGGAAGTTTGAGCTGCCATTTCCTATCATTAAGAAGGAAAAGAGAGATAGAAGTCATTAATGATAACCATTTGGCTGAAAATAATTGCCAATGTAACCTGCCTCAGCTCTAACTGCTAATGGTAAAAGACTGGGAGATACAGATATTTATTTCATCAGTGCATTAATTACCTTATGGACCAGTAATCAGAAGTTTAGGTCGCTACAGGAGAAAGGGTGCATTAGCAAAGTGCATTGAGTGACCTAGTAAAGAACCTCACACACATCAAGGGTAAGTTTTAAGTGTGTTGTATTGTATTGAATGGAAAATGAAATTGAAAAGAAAAAAAAATAAATAATAAATGGAAAAACAATTTTTAGCTTTTCAGCTCTTCAGACATGAGATATCAACCACAGTTCTCAATAAATCAGTCCCCTTTTTTTAAAAAAAAAATAAATATAAATCACAGTCCCTGAATAAATCCCAGTCTCTGTCTTTTTGGGTTGGCTCGCCACGACCACTGAGGTCCCGTTCTACCTCTACAGATACAGGAAGAATCCCCCGTAGAAGAAGATGTCTTGCAGATCAACACAGGAATCCATACAAGGGAAAAGAAAAGACCCGGCCTATAAAGGCCAAAAACAGGGTTACCTTATTGTTCACATAAATAAAATATGCTTTTAAATTTAAATAAATCCATATAAACACACATTTTTATGCATATTTGTAACACAGCTTCTTAATAATTATTTTAACACGTTTTACTGTTAATTCAATGAACTGAATACATTTCTCAGTGTTAACATGAGGCAAAACAACTGAACATTTCTCCCCCTCTTTTCCCTTTTTTTTCCCTACCGCTACTCACTAAAACACAGAGCGAGGGCAAATGTAAACAAAACACTGCAATATAAAACCCCTTTTTTTTTTTTTTAACCACCACATTCATGAAATTAATGCCTCATTGATCCATATTAACCGTAGCAGAAGCAGCACATTTCACTCCATTTATCAGACCAACTTCAGTAAAAATCACTCACCAGAGGCTCACGGTTCACATATACACACATACTCCGGGCACAGGGCACATACACGGCTCTCATCAGTCCAGGATCCCGCTTTTTTAAGAGACAGGGACATGGGAGTTCAGTAACGTGTAACCTTTACAATTTAGCAATGGATGTGGCTAATGACTGGAACCAGCGCCGAGTTAGCGCCGAATGCTAATCAACACAACTCACTTTCTCCTCCGCTTCTGTTGTGAACACACGGTCCGCTCATCTACCCATGGCAAAAAAAAAATAAGGAAGGCTCCGCTCTCTGCTCTGACAATAAAAGCGACTTAGACTTAAAATTTATCTGGCCCTCTCAGACAAAAATCGGCATAGTCTGCAACAGGAGGCTAGCACACCGCTGCCTCGGAGACGATCCGGCAGAGAGAGAGAAAAAAACGGAAGCACCCAGGCATGTACGCCCTGGTGGCGTCTGATTGGTTGCACTATCACACGAACTCCTCACGTCACCCGAATCTTTTACACTTTGAGAAAGGCACTTCCACCACATTTGAAATGAAATAAAATACTCTTTTTTTTAAAAACAGATAAATGAACTTATGTGTGTTAATCTCTTTAATCTATTTATTAACATATTTACGATTTTAACCATAAATCTTATTTATTCATTTTTATGCAAGATTGTCATTTATCTGTCACATGGAAAAAAAATATATAAATTTATTAATTTATTGGTCTAATTAATTAACTGGTGGACTGGACTGTTAATAAGGCCTGGTAACCTGGGTTACACCCTCCCCTCCTAAAGGTGTGTATGTCCCATTACACCCATATGACTATGAAGTGGCCTTGTGATTATTTGGGGAGTATCTGCATAGCCATGGTTTTGGAGGGCATTGGCAAAGGCAAGGTTGAGGCCTTGGAAGAGTGACTGGACTATAGGCAGCAAGGGATTTCCCAGTTGACCATACTGCAATCGTTCAGGCTGTTCTCTGTGCCTCTGGGAACGTCTGGGAACACTGTCACTCTCACTCTCTCCCATGATGACTGGAGAGGTTCTTCTCCCAGGCGTCCCAGCCGCTGTTCCTTCATTGGTTCTGTCCACTGACACGTTCTTACAAGGTTTGTGGACAAGGCATCCTTCCTCCTTGCTGCTGTCACTGAATGACAGATCTGAGAAAACAGGAAGACTTTCATCCATGATGTTTGGTTCTGGGCAGACTCTGACATGCTCAGCTGGGCAGGTAAGGTCTCATCCTCTTCCCTTGAAACATCAGGGGGGGTGTCCTGAGATTTTCCAAACAGAGCTCTCCTCACTTTGGGATGATCAATTTCTCTGTGCTCAGAGATGACCTCAGCTTCCGGATCCACAACTGCTGGCTTCCTTTCCATCCAGAACAGTTTGATCTGTCAGAGCTTGACCCATTTGCATCCCCGGAGCTGGGGGTTCCTCTGATTTGGATGAAATGATCTCCACGGGTATCCACTGTACGGTTCCTCTTTCAGGTGCGCATCCCTTCCCTCTGTCCTGTTTCTCCATGCTCAATGTCTCTCCCTTTCCTTCCAGGTCAACAGGAGCAGGAAGTCTACCAACTGAATTCTGGATTGATTGTTTTGTCTCTCCAAGGTGTCTTTTCCCTTGCAGGTGGGTCGTCTCTGGCCGGGTCAAAAGTCGCGTCTCAATGAAGTCAGTGTCCAGTGCCTCTCCAGGTAAGTAGTAGTGGTAGCCCGATGTCTCCTGACTCTGAATTGTCATCTCCCACCTCAGACTCGGCTGTGACTTCCATTCTCGACTGTCCCCTTGTTCTAAGTCTGCTGATGGTCTGCTTCGGGGGTTTTGCTCAGGCTCAGCAACAGGTAAGAATCCACACGGCAGCAAAAGGTCACGGTGTAAGGTGCGAAGTGGTCCATCCTTTCCTCTGGCTTGACAGTATACACAGGTAGGTCGCCAGCACGCTTGACCACCACGTGCACGTCTGGTTCCCATTTGTCGGCCAACTTGTGTTTCCCTCTTATCCGAACGCTCCTCACAAGGACACGATCTCCTGCCCTCCAGAGTGGACTCAACGACTCTCCTGTCAAACCGTTGCTTGTTGCGCTCAGCTGTCTTGGAGGCGTTCTCCGCGGCAACTCGGTAGCTTTCCTCTAGGCGGCCCTTCAAGTCATGCACGTACTGGGAATGTGACTTGGGTTCACAGCTGGAGGGTAGACCGAATGCCAAATCAACTGGAAGCCGTGGTTGTCTGCCGAACATTAGTTCGTAGGGGCTGAATCCGGCCCACGTCGTTCCGTTGTGCAGTTATACGCGTGCACCAGGGGCTTGACAAATTCCTTCCAGTGGGATTTGTCCTTGTTTTCGAGAGTGCCCAACATCTGGAGGAGGTCCTATTGAATCGCTCCACTGGATTCCCTCTGGGGTGATAAGGGGTAGTCCTGACCTTCTGGATGCCAGCGATGGAGCACAGTTCCCTTATGGTACGAGATTCAAAATCTGGCCCCTGGTCACTCAGAAGCTTTTCTGGAAACCCATAATGCACCAGGAAGTTTTCCCACAAGCACTTAGCCACCGTCTGGGCCTTTTGGTTCCGTGTTGGTATCGCTACTGCGTATTTAGTGAAGTGGTCCGTCAGCACCAATATGTCCTTTGTGTTGCTCCGGTCAGGCTCCACCGACAGGAAAATCCATACAGACCAGCTCCAAGGGCCTGCTGGCCTTGATGTTACACAGAGGGGCTGCCCCTTCGGTTGGAGTCTTCCGGCGCACACAGCGTTCACACATCTTGATCTTCTGCTCTACATAGGCGGACATTCTAGGCCAATAGAAGCGTGACCTCACGAGGTCGAGGGTCCGCTCTATGCCTACATGACCTAGATCATCATGTAGGCCTTTCAGTGCTGTGGCTCTGAGTTCGGTTGGTAGAACCAGCTGGTGTGTAACTCGTCCATGTTCTTGCCGTGCTCTGTACAACACTCCACCTTTCAGCTCTAGACGCTTCCATTCTCGGAGCCACAAAACAAGATCTGGAAATTCGTGTCTCAGGGCAGGCGAGGGCATGCTTCCAGACTCCTTGTGCTCGATGACCACTCTGAGATCAGGATCGTCTCGCTGCTTTGCCCCCATCTCCTCTTCAGTTCAATGACCAATGACAGGGAGTCCATGATCATCTTCCTGCTGGAAACCACTGGGCAGATCATCGGAATGGACGGTGAGGGATTCAACAAGTGTAACCGATGGACAGTGGAGGTTTTGTGAGACCACTCAACATCATGTTTCTCACATATGGCTTTGACTGCATCTGGAAGAACAACATCTGGAGTCCTCCTGCTCCTTCAGGTAATGTAGAGTGAACTGTTTAATCCTCTCACGCTCTTTCCTCGACACCGCATCATCCTGGAGCTCTCCATGTGGTCGCCGAGAAAGTCCGTCTGCATCATGATTCTGAGTTCCTGCTCTATATTGAGCTTGAAGCTGTATGTCGATAGAGCTGACAACCACCTGTAGCTCGTGGCGTCCAACTTCGCGGAAGTCAGGATGTAAGTTAAGGGGTTTACTGTCAGTAACAACAGTGAAGTCGGTACCGTACAAGTAATCACTAAACTTAGCTGTGACCGCCCACTTTAGCGCGAGGAATTCCAATTTATGAGCGGGGTATTTCGCTTCACTCTTCGTCAGTCCTCTGCTCGCAAAAGCTATAGCCCTCATCTGTCCGTCTTGTTCTTGGTACAACGCCGCACCAAGCCCTGTTGTGCTTGCGTCAGTGTGAAGGAGGTACGGGAGTTTGGGGTCCGCAAATCCCAAGACAGGTGCGGTGGTGAGCTTGTCAATGATCTCTTCGAACGCCCTCTGACATTCTGGAGTCCACCTCTTCCCAAAGGACTCTTTTGGATGGAAGTACAGGTGAGTTTTTGTTTTTCCTTGGCTGTGTCTCCTGAGAGGTGGGTACCCAGCTGTGAGGTCATTTAGGGGTCTGGTGATCTTTGAATAGTTCCTCACAAACCGTCGATAGTACCCCGAAAAACCCAGGAAGGAGCGCAGCTGTTTGAGGTTCTCGGGTACTGGCCAGGTCTTTAAGGCCTCAATCTTTTGCGGGTCCGTCTCGACTCCATGCTCGGACACAATATGGCCAAGGTACTTAACTGAGGTTTGAAAAAACTTACATTTTTCAGATGACAACTTCAAACCGTACTCTTTAAGTCGGTTGAGAACCTGCAGTAATCTTGACTCATGTTGCTCCAGGGTATCAGAGAAGACTATGAGATCGTCGATGAAGACCAGCGCCTCCTTGCGGTTGAGATCGCCCAAAACCATCTTTCCATCAATCGCTGAAAAGTACTTGGCGCGTTGGTAACCCCCTGGGGCATTCTATTAAATTCCCAGAAGCCCAGTGGGCACACAAACGCAGTCTTCTGTTTATCAGCCTCTTCCATTTCGACTTGGTAATAGCCCGATTTTAAATCGAGGACTGAGAACCATTTCGAGCCAGTCAAAAGAGAGAAACACTTCCTCCAAGTTTGGCAGAGCGTATGCATCTCTTATGGTCTGGGAGTTGAGTTTCCGAAAGTCGATGCACAACCTCACAAAACCATCTTTCTTCCGCACAACAACAATGGGAGATGCAAAGGGGGACTCGGACTCGCGTATGACACCAGAATCTAGCAGCTCTTGAAGATGTTTCTTGACTGCATCGACATCATGTGGATGGATAGGTCTGGGTCGGTGCTTGAAAGGAGTGTTGTCACTCAACTTGATGTGATGCTTTACCTTGCTGGTATGACCGAAGTCCATGTCGTCCTGAGAGAAGACTTCAGGCATGCTATTGAGCAACCTGGTGACTCGCTCTCTCCACTCTGGTGATAAGGGGGAATCCCCAAATCGAACTCCATCCTCTTGGTTTCAGGAGTGGTCGAATCGGCAGAGAGCTCCTTCCCCATCACCTGTTGAATAGCATGAATCTCAGCCAACACTGTCCTTGGAGGGATGGTGATGTCGTGTTGGGTCTCGTTCCTCAGCAGGATTGACATTGAGCAAGGGCGCTTGACAGGTAAGGTGCACAGGGAGCTAGCCACCAGCAGTCCGCCAGGAAGAGACGACACAGACGCGGCCTCCACAACAACCCATTTATCCTTGTGAGCACCACTCATGTGAACCTGCCCTTCCACAGCGACGGTGGCTGCCCGCCGGCACCACTTCGCGGGCGTTGTTTCGTGCTTTGATCAGCCCCAGAGCTCAGTACTTGCCTGCCTTTTCCGTACTTCAAGGATTTTCAAAACCACTCTGTAGCCAGGAAGGAATGACTGAGGGCGACGATCATGCTCTTCAATGTAGCTGGAGTAGAGGACGTCTAGTGAGTTGGTGCCGATGAGGATTTGAGGCACACTGCTCACATCAGGGACAACCAACACCAATGTAGGGGCTTCAGTCTCTTTGCCCAAAAAACTCCTCTGGAAACATCAGGTTGAGTTCAACGTACCCAAGGTAAGGCACAGCCTCTCCACTGGCTCCCTCTACTTGCAGCTCTACATCCAAAAGATCATCCAAGGACTTCAAGGAATGATGGGACAGGTGGGTCTGGAAAACTGACAGCGGGATGGTGGTCACCTGAGACCCCGTATCTAGCAGGCAGTTAACTTTATGGCCTTCAATAATGACTTGAGCAGTGCATTTCGTTCCAACCAGCTTGGGCGGTAGTATGGTGGAGGAGGTGTTAGCATTATTACACTTGCTAGCCACTCGCTTTGTTTTTCTAGGGCGCTTGGTTGATCTTTTAGTCCCTGTTTGCCCCGCAACAGGGGCTTCTAGTAGTTTAACTGCTGGATGCCAGTACTGCCATTTTGCTGATCCCATTGTCTTTGTCTCTCTTTCAGCAGCTGTCTCTTTTCCTCGACCAGAAGAGGATTGGGGTCACTCTCACAGTTGACCGCCAGGTGAGCGTCTTCGCCGCAGCGGAAACAGTACCATGGACGGGGCCTACTGGTTGCTGTCGACCCTGAACTGGACTGTGTGTTCACTCTCTTGTTAGGTGACTGGTGTCGAGCTGTGATGGAGGAGTCTCTTGAGAATGCAGGCGATAGTATCTGTTGGCTCTGGACTTGGGCTGGAGTCACCTGTGCTTGGAGAAGAGCAAGCTGACGTTTCAATGCTTTAATCTCTGTTGCTTCTTGGTGCTCACTTTTAGTTCCATGAGCTGCTTTCTTCATATCAGCTATTTGTGCTTGAACGTCAGCAATCTGTCTTTTCAATGTGCTGATTTCAATTGTGTCAGGACAGTTGACTTTGGCTTTACGTGGAGTTGTAGTCTGCATGGCAGCGACCTGCGCTTGTATCTCATTAAGCTGTTTCTTTAAGACTTCAGCATCAGTTGCTTCTCTCTCAGGTGTGGCCCCAACTGCATGCGGCTAACTGCTGTGCTGCAGCTCTGAACTTTGGGACAGTAGGACTTGGTTTGTGTAGCCCAAGGTGTTTTTTCATGCGATTGTGTTTACCCCGCCCGTTTGTCTTCTTCTGTTCTGACGAGGAGCACTAGTTCAGCGATGGAGGGTGGTGCATTTGTTTTTCCGCTCCAGCTGGAGATCAGCGATCAATCCATCATTCCAGCAGCCTCGACAGAACTGCTTCAGGAGATAGCGGTTTCGTTCACTCTCTGCGATGCCACCACGTCTGACTGCAGCACTCAGAGCAACTTGCAAGCGGTTCAGATAGTCAGATGGCTTCTCATCGTTGTTTTGCAGTGTCCCCATAAACTTGGCCAACAGCTCATCTCCATCCTCCACAGAGCCATAGACTGAATCAAGCAGCTGAAGGTATATTGATGGCAAGGCTTGAGGGGTGACATGCTTGATGACATCAGTGGCTGGAGGCAATAGGCTGTCTAAGATCTTGCGGGTTCTGTGTAGGTCAGACATGGAAGGATCTGTTAAGAATAAGTCAACATTTGCTCTCCAGGTATCATAATCAAGTTCACTGTTTGGACGAGGAGACTTGCCAGAGAAGGGTCTGAGGCGGAATGAAGAGTGCATGGGGGACATAGCTTCATTAGCTCGCATGACATGTTCAACAACGACCCGCTGTACAGCAGGAGGATTAACATCATTCAGGGTAAGTAGTGAACGTGTGACTGTAGCACTGGGGACAGGGATGCTGGATGTTGAGCATTCATGTTAGCAGCCATGCTTGGTGATGGAGCGGCTGTCAACACAACAGGCTGCGACTGACCATTCACGCTGGTAGGTAAGGACGTTACCTGTGGGCTCTGAGCAGCGGCCTCAAGCCTTTGCAAAGCAGGTGTTGATGCTGTTTGGACATCACCTCTCAAACCACGCTGACCACGCCTGGGTGAAGGAGACGGTGGGAACACAGTTGGTAAGTTCCTGACTATCTCAGGTGAGACAGAGCCAAGCAGGAGAGAGGGCTGCTGCATGACCTGTGATGACACTTTAATATTCACAATTTTCTTGACCAGTTGCATCAGAGGTGTTTACTTGAGAGTCTTCGACTGGTGCAGTGTCAGCAGGGAGATTGCACGCCTTTTCCTACGCTTATCTTCATCAGTTCTGCTTGGAGTACACTTTCAAATGACCTTCCACACTTATTTGCAATGGCTTGCAGTTCCTCAAGATACCCCTTGGTGGCGCTGCTGCTAGCAGTGCTAGTATAAACACTATCTAAGGAGCGCACTTTAAAGGTAACATTTGCATCTGCTGAGCTGAGATACTCTTTTGGCAGTAGGGGTCTAAATGTTTGCATTGCAGCGCTATTTGCAAATTCCACAATGAAGCAGAGATGATACTCTGATTCTGGATCATCAATAACTAGCACTCTGTTAATAGAGCCGTAGCGTTTTAAATGGCTCTCAAGCTCCTCATCAACTACAGTTTGAGTTAACCCATAAACAATGACTGAGTTACGAACGTTTATCTTTTCATCTTTCACTATATACCATTTTACTGTATTTTTTCTTTTACTCGTGTCACTCAATAATACTCCACTTTCTTCTGGCTGGCTCTCGCCAAGTTTCTGTAACCTGCCTCAGCTCTAACTGCTAATGGTAAAAGACTGGGAGATACAGATATTTATTTCATCAGTGCATTAATTACCTTATGGACCAGTAATCAGAAGTTTAGGTCGCTACAGGAGAAAGGGTTTCATTAGCAAAGTGCATTGAGTGACCTAGTAAAGAACCTCACACACATCAAGGGTAAGTTTTAAGTGTGTTGTATTGTATTGAATGGAAAATGAAATTGAAAAGAAAAAAAAAATAAATAAATAAATGGAAAAACAATTTTTAGCTTTTCAGCTCTTCAGACATGAGATATCACCACAGTTCTCAATAAATCAGTCCCCTTTTTTAAAAAAAAAAATAAATATAAATCACAGTCCCTGAATAAATCCCAGTATCTGTCTTTTTGGGTTGGCTCGCCACGACCACTGAGGTCCCGTTCTACCCCTACAGATACAGGAAGAATCCCCAGTAGAAGAAGATGTCTTGCAGATCAACACAGGAATCCATACAAGGGAAAAGAAAAGACCCGGCCTATAAAGGCCAAAAACAGGGTTACCGTATTTTTCACATAAATAAAATATGCTTTTAAATTTAAATAAATCCATATAAAACACACATTTTTATGCATATTTGTAACACAGCTTCTTAATAATTATTTTAACCACGTTTTACTGTTAATTCAATGAACTGAATACATTTCTCAGTGTTAACATGAGGCAAAACAACTGAACATTTCTCCCCCTCTTTTCCCTTTTTTTTTCCCTACCGCTACTCACTAAAACACAGAGCGAGGGCAAATGTAAACAAAACACTGCAATATAAAACCCCTTTTTTTTTTTTTTTTAACCACCACATTCATGAAATTAATGCCTCATTGATCCATATTAACCGTAGCAGAAGCAGCACATTTCACTCCATTTATCAGACCAACTTCAGTAAAAATCACTCACCAGAGGCTCACGGTTCACATATACACACATACTCCGGGCACAGGGCACAATACACGGCTCTCATCAGTCCAGGATCCCGCTTTTTTAAGAGACAGGGACATGGGAGTTCAGTAACGTGTAACCTTTACAATTTAGCAATGGATGTGGCTAATGACTGGAACCAGCGCCGAGTTAGCGCCGAATGCTAATCAACACAACTCACGTTCTCCTCCGCTTCTGTTGTGAACACACGGTTCCGCCTCATCTACCCATGGCAAAAAAAAATAAGGAAGGCTCCGCTCTCTGCTCTGACAATAAAAGCAACTTAGACTTGAAATATCTGGCGCTCTCAGACAAAAATCGGCATAGTCTGCAACAGGAGGCTAGCACAAACCCCTGCCTCGGAGACGATCCGGCAGAGAGAGAGAAAAAAACGGAAGCACCCAGGCACGTACGCCCTGGTGGCGTCTGATTGGTTGCACTATCACACGAACTCCTCACGTCACCCGAATCTTTTACACTTTGAGAAAGGCACTTCCACCACATTTGAAATGAAATAAAATACTCTTTTTTTTAAAAACAGATAAATGAACTTATGTGTGTTAATCTCTTTAATCTATTTATTAACATATTTACGATTTTAACCATAAATCTTATTTATTCATTTTTATGCAAGATTGTCATTTATCTGTCACATGGAAAAAAAAATATATAAATTTATTAATTTATTGGTCTAATTAATTAAACTGGTGGACTGGACTGTTAATAAGGCCTGGTAACCTGGGTTACACCAACAATTTCCTTCATATTTCAGTTTTCAATACAAATCATTGTTTATGATTGGTGCAAGTCATTATTTTAAGCAGAGGGCACTGTTTCAAGGGACTGTATAAATAGAGCTGGGCAATGTAAGGATATCATGATATGGGACTAGATATGGTCATATGGTGATATGGCATAAGTTTTGTCATTTCCTGGTTTTAAAGGCTGCATTACAATAAAGTAATGTCATTTTTTGAACTTACCTTTACTGATTCTAGCTGTTCTATTATTTGCCTGTATCTACTTAGTCATTATATTCTCATTACTGATAATTATTTATCAAAACTCATTGTGTAAATATTTTGTGAAAGCACAAACAATCATCCCTACAATATTGATGAAATATTAATAGGGTTATTTAGTCAAAATATCTTGATGTTTGATTTTGTCCATATTGCCCAGCACTATGGTACAGTGCAGGTGCCTGCTTCTAAATACATTTTAATGCTTCAAGTCTCTGATCAAAATAAATTTTTTTTGCGTCAACATCAAATGCCCATCAAGAATGTATGCTGTGAGGCTTACTGTGTCATTTAAGTCTGACAGCTGATGCACAAAGAAGTTGCCTGTAGATGTCAGCTCAAATGATCTTAAATGCTCAATGTACCAGCACTCGTAGTCCCTGCAAAGAAGACACAGAGTTGTTCACAAGCAGTACATGTTCAATTCTGCTGAATTTTGGAAGTCCTCCAGTCTGGCCTGCAGAAACAAACATTTCTTTTGCAAACTCTGTGCCATTTATGGAGACCTTTGATGTACTGTATACGTTTTGGCTGTCTGTCTTTGTCTGTATGAAGTCTTTGGCCACTTGTGGCAGTGTTTCGACTTGGACTGAGGTGACACTTGAGGCTTGTGTGTGGGGTCTGAAAAAAGATGGCGAATTGAGGTGATATGCCATCATATACTGATGCCTGGTTGCAAGAGTTTTCAAGACATTCTTGAAATTCTGTGTGTCGTGTATCACCCTCTTGAAAAAGCGATGTTTTCCCTCAAACCTCATGGTCCACAGGTTAACAAGTGGCCCAAAACGCCTTGTCAGTTCTGGGTAATGCTCAATGTAATGATGTTTTGGGTCGGAGCTTAAAGTCTGGAAACATTGCTTGAAGACCCTGTCTGTGATCACTTTTTTTTAGCCTGCATGTACTGGATGTATTCCTCTGTGAAAGATGGAGACAACACCAGCTGCACAATGTCTTTCAGGTCCATCAATATGGCCCATGTTTCATCTCCTTCCGGAACTTTACTTCCTACCATAAGAGGCAATAACCTCAGCAGAGTGGAATTTTCATGCCCATTCCCGCCAATGCTTAATTTGGCAGCAAAAGTTTTTGGGATTGGTTGTGGTTTGTCAAGCCTATCAGAGTGCTGATATGGAAATGTGCGAATCTTTGTGTTTAGATATTCAAGTGTGAAGTACTTCAGACGAATCATCTCACGGATGCACAAGGCCAACTCCACTGGCACAATACCCTCAAAAAGGTCGTGAAGTATATCAGGCGGGAAACCAGAAATTGGATGAAAATGCTGCAATGTCTTACTGAGAGCGCACTCACCCTTAACGCCACAATGAGACACATTTTCTCCTTGCACAACTTTCTGCACATGAATATCATGGCAGGTCCTTGTTCTCATGGAAAACTCTCCTTCAGAAACTTCTTTGGACTGTATCTGAGCTGCAGTACAGACACAAAATCTGCAGATGTAATCTCCTCTGAAGCACTGTACAAATCCTGCAAGACCATGAGCAGCCAAATTATCAGCTGCAACACACATGACAGTGCCTTTTACACATTGGCCGACAGGTTCAATAAAGATGCCATCCTGCTCAAGAGTTCTCAAATCTTTCAACAAAGGTGAAAGGACACTTTCATAACCGCAACTCTGCAAATCAGGTACTTTCCCACAGCAGAGCTAGCTGTATGACATGAAGGCTGGAATGATACATACTGGGTACATTGGCTAGCAACCAGTATACTGCACAAAGCTTGTGGATCTTTCTAGCTGTGCCTAAAGGATTAGCTAGCTCAATGTCATCCACATACAAAATCAGTGACAACTTCAACTCTCCTGTTGCTGACAAAAATGGATTTTCTTTTGAAATATGTCCCATCTTCATGAGACATGTACATTCCAGGTGGTGATGGTTTAGCTTCTTGAATCTTGTCAAGAAGATCTGTATTTTTAAAACATTGTTTGAAGCATCTGTAGTACAGGAACATACACTGCTGTGTGCCCAGTGGAATCCACAGCATACTGTACTGGCATTACCAGAGGGTAGTTACTCCTTACAAATGCTTTCCTCCGCTTAGCAGTGGACAACTCTGCACCCTCAGCTGTAGTGCTGACAAAAACATTACTTTTCATGACGGCTTCCACAATTTCATTAAGAAGAGCATCATTTACAGACTGACTATGCTCTCCTAAAACCTTGATTGATTGAGTCTCTCACAAGGGGTTTGGACAATGTGAATATTTGTGCCAAATTTTCAACTATGTCTTTGTATCGCCATCTCTGATACATGCAGAACACTGTGCATTTTCAAGAACAAAGAAGCCAAGTTGTTTCTCAGTTGAGCTTGCAATTCACCACTGTCAAATCCAGACTCAGGAGGGTTACACTTGGAGCATCCAGCTCAAGAAAAGAGGGACCAGCTTCATCAGATTCATCTTGTCTCTGAACTGGTTGGCAGTCAGTTTCTGTCAAGACAATCTCAGTCTTAAAAGCTGAGACTTCACAGTCTGGATGAGTCCTACTTTTGTGAGCATTGAAGGAGGAATACACATTGGTACGGTACTGACAATTTTTTTAATGGACAATCCACCATCTCATTCTGTTTTAAATGTGTTCCTTAAAATGACTGAGAAGAGTTTTGTCATTAAAAGGTTGTTTGATTTTACACACAGCACAGACAAATGACACACATCCTACCAGGCTGTCACTTTGCACTACTGTCTGAGTATGTAACCGGCTTAAGTGAGTTTTCAATGCATTTAATGAAGAAAATGTGCAGACACAGTCATCATAGAGACAAGGCAATGGACTGACTGAGGAGAAATTGCTATGATGCAAACGATAGTGTTCAAGCAACTGTGTCCTTTTATCAAAGACAGTAGCACAAAGTTTGCACCTCCAAGCCATGGCAAAACCAAAATTCTCCCAAAGATTTACAACTTTAACATATGAATGAAAACGGGGCTAAGTTTTACATGACATTATGTTCAGTAGACATACCAGATTGAAGGCCCTGTTGCTTCAGTTTCAGCCTGCAGAGAGAGAGAGAGACAGACAGGCAGAGAGAAAGAGAGAATTAAAAGTTAGACAAAGCTGCCGTACCAAAGCTGCAACCTTTATAATGTAATGAAATATTTTTCTATCAACAGCATTGAACATTTATCAGTTACTTAACATTACAGACATTGCATGAAATACAGTGTTGTTTCAGACTGAAAAATCACAAAGTATCACAAAAAACCAAGGGACACGCTAAAAAAAACTTTGTTCATTTGGGGGGGGCTGTCTCAAACAATTAAGATATTTATTTTCTATTTCTTTGTTCTGTAGGGTTTTTCTTGCATGTTGAAATGTTAAAAGGTGAGGAGCAACATAGAATTAACAGTCAGCAGGTAGTTAATATATATCTTACTGATGCCTTGCTTGCATAAAGGCTTTGCTGAAATATAATTGTGCAAATGTTTTAACAGGCTACTTAATACTTTTAAACTCTGGCAGAGTAAATTCTTTAATTATCCACAACTAATACATATCTTCAAAACAGTCCTTACACCACTAAACATAGAAGAAATAAAAGCCTATAGCAAGTAAATAAAGACCTGGGATTTCCTTTTCTTTAGCACTTGACTGATTTTCAGTTGTTTTCACACTTCTACTCTTTGGAAGTCAGGTTACTGCGCACAGACCGTGGACACTGGACCTTGGCCGTGACCGCGATGGGGTTTTTTCACACAAAAAATACAGGCTTTAATTTTATTATTAGCTTACCTAACAAAAACACATTACACATGGAACAACGTTATAGCATTAAATTAAGGTAAAACTTTTATGCCAACCATTAAATTTAAGTTACTGAAACATGCTAAATAAAAATGTTGTCACATGCATCTGTTTAATGGTTGAAAAAGTTTAAAGTATGCACAATTAATGAAAGATAACGTTAATACTGTCCACTTCAGTGGAGGAAAACAAATTAAATACTGGTTTCAACTTTTGAATTTTTTTTTCCACTTTTACTGAGGCAGATACTATGTTTAAATTAATACTCCGACGATTTGGGAGTTAAGTTATGCTATTTCGGTATCATTTTCATAGTGAGACAACATCATCAATATCTTTTTTGTGTCTGTCCTAAAATTGCTTGGTAGAGGCTTCTAGCTGAGTTTCTCCCCGTCATTTTGAGTGCATTGAGCGTTTTTACTCGACGCATCTTGTGCAGCCCCCTGTACAGGGGCTCTTATTGAAGAGGTTAAAATAAACATTTTGAACATTAATTCGAAAAAAAATATTTTTTTGTAGTTTTGGAAGAAGTTTGATTCACGGAGGCACACACCGGATGCGCCTACTGTGTACCTGTTGCTCACCGACGACTGACTCCTTTAGACTTCACGTGTTTTCGCTAAGCTAAGCTAAGCTAAATTCCGCCGCAATGCTAACCGCTCACAGCCAGCCACTGGACGTGCATCAAAAAAAAGATTTGATCATATTGTCTCACTATGAAAAAGATAGCGAAAGGGCATAACTCCCAAATCGTCGGAGAGTATTCATTTAACGTTAACAAACACGTTTTTTTCAAGTGCTTAAACTAAGTTTGAGCTGAGAAAAATGCATTTAAAGAACAAAGTAATTCAATGCAAAACAAGAAATTACTCACCAGAGCAGGACGACCAAGGAAAACATAAGAAAAATGGCAGTCAGCACTGTCAGCACCGTGGCAGAAAAGAACGGCGGTGCAAGTCCGTCAGGTCTGGCGGTTTGCATGTTCCGCAAGCGCGAGTGACAGTAATGGCGGACAAACTTCCAGTTTGCCGGACTGGCACGTTGAAGCACGTACGGACGTATGTGACGTGATCACGTGGTTTAAGAGTTGCTGTCAGATGATTTGAGTACAATACATCATAATCATAAAAGTTGTAAATGACTGTAAACTTAAAACTGGAAATTTGCTTAAATGACTCAGCCCGTTTGTGTTGAAGTGGTTGGTTTTTAAATTATGAGTTAATACATCTCAGCTTTTTTGGTCAGCTTTACTGTTCGGTCTTACAGTGTATGTTAAGAGAAGTAATCAAGATAAATAAAGTACTGTGTGTTAAACAAAGAAAATAAATTATCAAGATGAATGAGATACTATATGTTAAATATAGAAGTGAAACAAGATTAATAAGGTCCTGTATGTTTCAGTATGTTTCATAATATTGAGATTATTATAGAGATGTATTTTTTAATTAAACAAAGCTCCAAAACTTTGATCCATGACTTTGAAGACTACAGCACAATAAAGAAGGAAATAAACAACATTAAACACAATTAAAACATACAGAAATGAAACCACTTAACTACATAGACTACTTACCCATGGTAGAAGCACAAAAATCAAGGGAAAATAACCAAAAATGACGAAGTAAAGAAGTCAACAACTGCTCCGCTTCTGACACGCTGCTGGTGTAAATTGAAGTCATGAGCATGACGGAACAAAACCGCGGCGCAGCCGTTACGCGGCGCAGGCGCGCCTGGTGTAAATCCGGGTTAGATGGTAAAGCCACAAGTTACTCTCCTAACTGCACTAAGGGTCAGAAGTGTTTGAATTCATGGTGCTTTGTTCTTGTTAATCAATTAATTATAGCCGCAGTAAGCTCCGCCGTCATATGCACACGCACACACTCTCTCCCTTCCCTCTGTCTGTCTCTCTCTGTCTATCTGTCTGTCTGTCTCTCCCTGCCTCTCTTAACTGCGCATTTGCCACAACCTCTGGTAGTATCGCCAAGGGAAACAAACGATCGTTGTTCATCCCTTCAATCGCCAATATACGATCGGATCGGCAATCAGCACAAACCTAGTTGGTTGCACTTTATTTAAATAAAATGTGAATGCACTGAATTAATTTATACCTGATTCCCTTACAAGAAACAACAGGAATCATGGAAACTTCACCTGCACTGTCCAGTATCCAGGTATTTATTTCACAGTCACACTGGTTGAATTTTTAGGGTTAGGGGTTAGGGTTATTTCCAGCCTATTCATATAGATGGGAACCTGCATTCCAGGTACCGACATGCTATCTATTAACCCTCCTATTTTTCCTCAAATATTACTAACACATGTTTTTCCTTGGGGTCAATCTGACCCCAGGTATATTTGCCTCCAGAAAATTATTTACAGAAAATTTGTTGACCAAGTTTTTGTGTCGGGCACTTTGTTTATTTGTTGAATACATAAATAACCCCTTGATAATGAAACCTTGACCTGTCCTCTAGTGCCACCGTCAGGCCAAACTTTTTAATTAGAATTAATTTATCTTGAAAAGTTTTCATCCAAATCTTCTCAAATTTACTGACATTAATGACCACAAGAGTATGAACCCTATTGGTTTTGGTGATGATTTGACCTTTCCTGCAGCGCCACCATCAGGTCAAACTTTCAGTTTTAGAGTTAGTGTATCTTGAAAAGCTTTCATCCAAATCTTTTCTAATTTGGGGTGCACATTCACGACTCTCACAGAATGAACCATATTGATTGATGTTGTTGACCCCCCCTTTCCTCACATAAACATATTTATTTACTTATTTTTATCTCCTTTTTTGTAACATATTTGTGGTTAGTCACTATAAAGTCTCACTCACCCCTCCTCTTTTGTTATCCGGGCTTGGGAACGCAGTGGCAAAAGATTTTTTTTTTTGTTTTGTTTTTTTTGTTTTTGTTGTTTGTTTCGTTTTTTTTGGTTGTTTTTTGTTTTTTGGTGTGTGTGAGGGGGTTTACATGTTTGAAAATTCACCCATTTGTGAAACAAAAAACATAATGAGAACATCAGTCAGATAGTCAGAACATGGAACAGTTCTTTATGCCCACAGTCAAGCTTCGAGTCTGCACTACTTTACACAGGATGTGCAGAGAGTGTGTGCATGCTCCTTGCAGAACATATTTCTTGCATAGCGAACAGGTCATGCTGGTCTTACAATCATTTTGGGTAGGACAAACCTGACAACTGCCACGTTTCTTGCCCGCGGTTTGTACCATTGGAGGAGTTGGGGTGATTGTCTCTGAGAATATTGTCCCCCCCCCATGTCATGTATCAACTCAAAAGTATCAACTCTGCACCTGCAGGTGTGGGGATGTTAGGTCACACATGGGTCACACACAGACAGACAAGTTTTACACACCTAAAAACAGCTTGGGGTCAAATTGACCCCAGAGGAACATCAATGCGTGCAATATGTGTTCAGCACATTGAAAAAATATCATCAGGATAATTTTATGCTTAATCAATTGTACCCATCAAATTAGGAAAAGTCATGAAATATGAAGCAAAAACAAAAAAGTCAACTATTATTTTTTGAATGATAAACATTGAATGGGGTCAAATTGACCCCAAGGATAATAGGAGGGTTAAACAAGCACCCGGGTTTGGAACCTGGTGGCGGGAACTCGAACCTGGTGGTGGCAAACCCAAAATTGTACCTACAGGCTTTTTCCACTAGATGGCGCCACAGGATAAGAAATGAATTTCGTAGGCTAAAACTAACATTATCTTTCCCCGACACCCACGGGTCCTCTAGCCATTCTATGCCTTTTTGTGTCTCTCTGATTGTGGGTTTCCATCTTCCAGATTTTGGGTTAGGGTGGATGAGCTCAATAGAGCTGATTCTGGAATCCCCATAAAGGGGAACCTGGAGTGTACCTACCCAGGGATGGTTATTCCTATCCCCACAAGAAAGTGGCCAGGACTACCAGGACCACCAAACTTTGGTGTACCAGGGGCACGAACCTCCAGGACCAGGGGGCCTGGTGGGGGTAGTGAGGGGGGCTTAAGAGTGGGTCCCCGGGTACAAGTGGAGGTCAAAGGGCTTCCGGAGG